>PVKP010010351.1:0-15000 GCA_004027715.1 Plecturocebus donacophilus
AAAAAAAAAAAAAAAAAAAAAAAAAAAAACAGAAACAAAAACTAGAAAACATTTTTATCCTCTACAAATGAAAACTAATCTTTTAATGAAATTCTATTATCTAAAATCAAGCTTTGTTGGCTTTATGAATATTTAGTACTTTTTTCTAGAATGGTATTCTACTTTTTTTTTTTTCTAGAATGGATCTCGCTCTGTTGCCCAGGCTAGAATGCAGGGGCACGATCATAGTTGACTGTAACCTTGAATTCCTGAGTTCAAGCAATCCTCCTGCCTCAGCCTCATGAGTAGCTGAAACTACAGGTGCACACCACCATAACTGGCTAATTTTTAAATTTTTGTAGATATGGGATCTCACTCTGTTGCCCAGGCTGGGCTCAAGCAATCCTCCTACCTCGGCCTTCCAAAGTGTTGGGATAACAGGTATGAACCACCATGCCCAACAAGTATTCTACTTTTGAATAGCAAGGTTCAGTATAATTTTAACCTTTAACTTTGATTCAAAATAAACAAATGATATTAAAGGTGTTAAATTTTGATTCCCTCTAATTTTTTTTTTTTTTTTTTTTTTGAGACAGGGTCTTGCTGTGTTGCCAAGGCAGGAATACAGTGGCATGATCACAGCTCACGATAGCCTTGATCTCCTGGGTTCAGGCAATCCTCCTGCCTTAGCCTCCTGAGTAGTTGAGACCACAGGCACATGCTACCATGCTCGGCTAATTTTTAAATTATTTGTAGAAACAGAATCTTGCTGTGTTGCCCAGGTTGGTCTGGAACTCCTAGGCTCAAGTGATCTTCCCATCTTGTTCGTTTTTTGTTTTTTTGGGGGGATGGAGTCTCGCTCTTGTCACCTAGGCTAGAGTGCAATGGCGTGGTCTTGGCTCACTGCAGTCTCTACCTCCTAAGTCCAAGTGATTCTCATGCTTCAGCCTCCCAAGTAGTTTGGATGACAGGCACCTGCCACCATACCAGGCTAATTTTTGTATTTTTAGTAGAGACAGGGTTTCACCATTTTGGCCAGGCTGGTCTTGAACTCCTGACCTCGTGATCTGCCCACCTCGGCCTCTCAAAGTGTTGGAATTACAGGTGTGAGCCACCATGCATGGCTGATCCTCCCACTTTGGCCTCGCAAAGTGCTTGGATTACAGGTATGAGCCCCCAGATCTGGCATTTGCTCCAATTTTATTATCATAAGAAAATAAAATATGACTATTTTAATAATTCATTTCTCTAGAAAATTTTTATAATTATCTCGAATTTTTTAAAGTACTGAAATTTATAATTAACTCACTTTTAAAATAAACAATTATATCAATCTAAATGTCTTCCTTGACTTATATCTTTAACTTTCCTTATGGAGCTAGATCCTTTAAAAGCACAACAGATACAGCAATGAATACATCTGTCAGATTCCAGTTCAGATGTGTCTAATGTAGAGGACAATATGCTAGTAGGGAAGAAATATTAGTGCTTGACACAATTTCTAGTTTTGGCCACAAAGTGGTGCTATTAATTCAAAGTGAACTGGCACTGGGGGCATGGGATGGGTGGCTTTGGGGTGGGTAAAGAGTAGAAGAGCAGTCTACAACCAGTCAGTAAGTACAAGATACACTCACAAGTTAGATGTTTGTAACTCTGTACATTGTGAATTCATAGATCAATGTCACCAGTTTAAACATAGAAGATAAAACTAACTTATATACTTTCATTTTTACAGTTAAAGTCCACTGTATTTCCTTAGGAAAATAACTATGTAGTAATCACACTATCTTGACTAATCCTTGTTTCTCTAAAAAATTCCTCCAAATTTCATTAAAACAAAAAATCTTTACAGAAAACCAAATGACTCAGCAAAATTACAAACATTAATTAGTAATATTAAACATGTAAAACTATCTCATTTAAATTTTTTTTTTTTTGGAGACAGAGTCTTGCTCTGTTACCCAGGCTGGAGTACAGTGGTGTGATCTTGGCTCACTGCGACCTCTGCCTCCTGGGGTTCAAGTGATTCTCTTGCCTCAGCCTCCCCAGTAGCTGGGATTACAGGTGCACACCACAATGCCTAGCTAATTTTTGTATTTTTAGTAGAGACTGGATTTCACCATGTTGGCCAGATTGGTCTCAAACTCCTGACCTCTGGTGATCTGCCCGCCTTAGCCTCCCAAAATGCTAGGATTACAGGCATGAGCCACTGCACCCATGCTCTATTTTTTTTTTTTAATAGGTATCAACCCAACAGATTTTCTTTAACTTACACTGTAAACTTTTTCTGATGAGATAGCTCCTTTGAGTGCATGAAAATTTTCACATTCCAGCTCAGAAGTGACACAGGGGGATAGGGAACAGATACAATGACTGTATATGTTCACTTTTCTTATGCAAAACACCTAGAGGCCTATGAAAAGTATTAAAAACATAAGTAACTAAAAGAAAAGACTTAATAATCTACCATCCACTAGAAGAACTGGCAATGTCGGCCAGGCGCAGTGGCTCATGCCTGTAATCTCAGCCCTTTGGGAGGCGGAGGCGAGTGGATCACCTGAGGTCAGGAGTTCCAGATCAGCCTTGCAAACATGGTGAAACCTCATTTCTACTAAGAATACAAAAATGAGCTGGGTGTGGTGGTGCATGTCTGTAGTCTCAGCTATTCAGGAGGCTGAGGCAAGAGAATCGCTTGAATTGGAGGTTGCAGTGAATCGAGATCGTGCCATTGCACTCCAGCCTGGACAAAAGAGCAAGACTCAGTCTCAAAAAAAAAGACCAATGATTTGAAAGCACAACTTTATAAGCCTTTTTTAACAATGAAAGTAATGTTCATAACTATTCAATTGGACAGTTCTGTCTCCAAGATGAAGGACCTCACAAGGGTCAGTATGCATCCAGCTGTTTCCATACATTAACATCTATATTTTTAAATAAAAATGTTTTCATTTGGGGAAACTGGGAGAAAGCTGTTGGAACAGAGTTTGCACCCTTCCATAAACTACCTTGACTTTGGTTTGGGCCAACTCACACATACTTACCCATCTCTGCTGTCATTCTTCATCAAAATAAATTATGAAATGTTGGTTAATCTTCTTAGGGGATGAAGTCAGGATGAAACAGAGGAAGAGAAAAGCATTTGTAAAGCTGACTTCTACATGATGTCCTAAAATATATTTCTCAAAATACAATCTCTAAGTTCAGTTTGTTTCAGTAAGTACCTCATACTCATGTAATACAAGTGTATGAATTCAGATAGAGGGACTAGCACAATTCCTAAGGCTTCCTTCTAGTTATTAATTTACCCATGAAAATTATGGTGTTCACACAAACATTCATCAAAATTACTTTTAACATATAACCTAAGGGTTGAGAAACAATACAATAACAATAGAAACAATTCTCCAGCCTTATGTCAAATTCCTAAACCAGTAATTCTGGCTTTTCCGGGAGGCTGGGGAAGAGACAGGGAGAGATGGAGAGAGTATAAGTGCGTGTGTGTGAGTTGCAAAGAAGAGAAGAGATATGATAGAACGAGATGTGCATATTAGAAGCTAAGGAAAATTTAAAGTAAAGGTAGAAACAGCTGGGTGTGGTGGTGCATGCCTGTGATCCCAGCTATTCAGGAGGCTGAGGTGGGAGGATCACTTGAGCCCAGGAGTTTAAGAACAGCTTGGGCAATCCTGTCTGGGGAAAAAAAAAAAAAAAAAAAAAGGCGGCTGGTCATGGGTGGCTCAAGCTTATAATCCCAGCACTTTGGGAGGCCAAGGCAGGCATATCACCTGAGGTCAGAAGTTCGAGACCAGCCTACCAACATGGTAAAACCCCATCTCTACTAAAAATACAAAAATTAGCCAGGTGTGGTGGCATGCATCTGTAGTCCCAGCTACTGGAGAGGCTAAGGAAGGAGAATGGCTTGAACCTGGGAGGAGGGTGTTGCAATGAGCTGAGATTATGCCACTGCACTCCAGCCTTGGTGAATGAGCAAGACTTTGTCTCAGAAAAAAAGAAAAGAAAAAGAAAAAAGGCAGAAACAATGATAATTACTACTATGACTGAAAGCAGTAGCTACTATTGTATTGAGTGCTGACCCTCTGCCAAGCTCTGTGCTAAGTACTCATAACTTTCTCAAGTAGGTATTATCAGCCTTTTACATTTCATTTCATTTATTTTTTAAGGCAGAGTCTCACTCTTTTGCACAGGCTTGATTGAATGCAGTTGTGCAATCTCGGATCACTGCAACCTTCAACTCCTAGGTTCAAGTGATTCTCCTGACTTAGCCTCCCAAGTAGCTGGGATTACAGGCACCTGACACCACCCCTGGCTTATTTTTTTATATTTTTAGTAGAGATGGGGTTTCACCATGTTGGCTGGGCTGGTCTCAAACTCCTGACCTCAGGCAATCCACTTGCCTCAGCCTCCTGAAGTGCTAGTATTACAGCCGTGAGCCACCGCCCCTGGCCCAGCCTTTTTTTTTTTTCTGTTTTTTGTTTGTTTTGTTTTTGAGACAGAGTCTTGCTCTGTTGCCCAGGCTGGAGTGTAAATGGCATGATCTCGGCTCACTGCAATCTCTGCCTCCCAGGTTCAAGCGATTCTTCTGCCTCAGCCTCCCGAGTAGCTGGGACTACAGATTCGTGCCACCATGCCTGGCTAATTTTTGTATTTTTAGTAGAGATGCGGTTTCACCCCATATTGGCCAGGCTGGTCTCGAACTCCTGACCTCGTGATCCGCACTCCTCGGCCTCCTAAAGTGCTGGGATTACAGGTGTGAGCCACCATACCTGGCTGCCATTTTCTTTTTTTAAAACATCTGATCAAATAGAGGCTCAAGGAGGTTAGTACCTCTTTGTTTAAGAATACCCAGATTCTAGTTGGGATCTTACTGATTTTAAAGTCTATGCTCTTAAATTTCTATGCTGTGCTACTTCTCTTAGCGCTTGTAACACTATGAGTTTAGCGCATCTTCACTCTGTGTTTCTTGAATGTGGTCCGTGGATCACCTCTATTAGAACTGCCTAGAAGACTGGCTCCATACTGGGTCCAGTGAATCACAATCTTTTAAGTAGGGCCTAGGAATCTGTGTTTTTGACACATTTCTCAGGATTTTTTTTATGGGTATAAAAGTTTGAGAATCACTCACTGTCTTGGCCCTTTCACAAAGAAGTCACTGAGATTAATTTTTCTTAAAAAAAGAAAGGGTGATATTCCATGTATAACATGTTATTTTAGCATTGGCATGACATTACACAAATTTAATTTCACATTCAGAAGAAAAACATGTTGCTGCCAAGTCAGTTCAAATGCCTAAATTTTGTTTCATAGATAGTTGTTGAGAAAAAACACTTTTTCCTGGAATTTCTACTTTTTTAAATGTTAAAAAATTTTATTGCAATCTAGAATAAGGATGTTCCTCACTTCAGGCAACAGACATGTTCCAAATTGAAAATTATGGTGATGTGTTAATTCTTTAGGTTCAAAAATTATACTTTACATTTCCAATTCAAAATTTCTAGTAGTGGAAAATACTCTCTAAATATCACTGGTAGAAACTGTATACATTTGTTTTTCTGGATAAATGAATAAACATGAGTCAGCAGATGAGAAAGTCAACTTAATACTGTGTATAGTAAAAAGTTGGGGCATATAGTGAGTGCCAAGGAGAGAAGAAATAAATGTTAGAAATGAGAACCTTAGGAAGTTCTCTGCATTTCTGAATCAGCAAGGTTCCTTTCTAGAAATCCTATGATCCAGAACCTATCACATAAACCAGAATGATTCAACAATTAAGTGCTAGCGCTTCTATACATAATTTATGTTTGCCTTCTTAAATAGTCTAAATGAAATACAGATAGAAACAGAAGTTTGAATTAGCTGAACAAATTGTGAGAATAAAGAAAACTTGAAAGTATAACATTTTAATTTTCCTTGTAAACTACAGAAGAAAACTATGGAAAGACAAGAATTATATTACCAGTTTTTAAAATTGAAAGTATTAAAAGTAAAAAAACAAAAGCACTATAAGCACCTTAAATATAAACTCTCCTTTTATTTATTTTAATTTTAGAGACAAGGTTCACTCTGTTACTCAGGCTGGAATGCAATCATAGCAAACTGCAGCAGCAAACTCTTGGGCTCAAGGTATTCTCCTGCCTCAGCCTCTTGAATAGCTGGGAACTATAGTTGTGTGCCACCACAACCAGCTAAGTTTTTTAGTTTTTGTAGAGACAGGTCTCACTTTGTTGCCCAGGATTGTTTTCAACTCTTGGCTTCAAGCAACTCTCCTGGCCTAAGCCTCCCAAAGTGCTGGAATTATAGGTGCCTGCCACCATACCCAGCCCAATAAACTCTCCTTTTAAAACAAAATTTACTATTTTCTTTAAACTATATAACTATTCATTATTATTTCTAATAATCAAATGTCTCTATACTACATATGCAATACAGAATAAATAAAATATAGAAATGTGAGAAGAGAACAACATTAATTTATTATAGCTTTTCATAGTGCTTGATGATGATGTGTGAAATTCCCAGCATATTGGTGTTTTTCATCTTTTGGTATTTATTTCAAAGGAGACCTTGACAAATTTATTAAAAATATCATATAAATAATAATGGCTAACATTTATTGAGCTCCAAGTGCTTGGCTGCAAATACTTGATATATGCAGTACTCCAAGTGCTTGGTTACAAATGTTATACTCCAAGTGTTTGGTTGCAAATGCTTGATATAAAGTATCTAATTCACACAATTCTCTTAGCTGCCATACTGTATCAACTTTGACTCAGTGTGACCAAATGTAAACTAATTAGGTTCACTAACCAGGGTTAACTTTCTACACTCAGTATAGGCATATCAAAGATCAAAACCTCAGGCATAATGAGGGATCGAAGTATATTGGTGGGCCAGGCACAGTGGTTCATGTCTGTAATCCCAGTGCTTTGGGAGGCCTAGGCAGGCAGATCAGTGAAGGCTGGGAGTTCAAGACCAGCCTGGCCAACATGGTGAAACCCCATCTCTATTAAAAACAAACAAACAAACATACAAATACAAAAAAATTTAGCTGGGCATGGTGATACTCGCCTGTAATCCCAGCCACATGGGAAGGTGAGGGAGGAGAATTGTTTTAACCCCATCATATATATATATATATATATATATATATATATCATCATATATATATATATATATAGGCTGAATGGATGGAAATGACGGGACATGAAAGAATGAAAAACATATTTTATCCTTTCTGAGAATTAAAGTTAGGTTCTTTTCCCAAATTTTTATTTCTAAAGCCGTAGTGTTCTCATTCTATTAATGTAGAAACTGAGGGTCCCAGCTATGAAGATGAGTTAGTAAGCAGGTACCATTCCCCAAGCTAGGGTCCCACCTCACTGCTGCAAGGGATAAGTCCATGTTTTCAGATGAAGGTATGATAAGGATTAAGTATTGAAGAACAGCCTCTCTTGCAGTTATGCTAACAACAGTAAAAAACCTATGGGCTCTGGGTCCTAATGGACAGGAGCATAGGAGCAATGGTTCACATGGAGACCTTGGAGAGCTGGATCTTGGTGCACTGTTCTTCTACCTGGCTGTGATTCCATCAAGATGTGACAGAATAAATTGTTTGACATGCCCTTTTATGCTTTTTACTTTCTGCATATTGAATTAAAACATAACTGCAAGCAAGGTGCAGTGGCTCACACCTGTAATCCCAGCACTTTGGGAGGCTGAGGTGGTCAGATCACCTGAGCTCAGGAATATGAGACCACCCAAGCCAACATGGCAAAACCCTGTCTCTACTAAAAATACAAAATTTACCCGGGAGTGGTGGCGGGTGCCTGTAATCCCAGCTACTTGGGAGGCTAAGGCGGGAGAATTGCTTGAACCCAAGAGGTGGAGGTTGTAGTGAGCCAAGATGGCATCACTGCACTCCTGCCTGGGCAACAAGAGCAAGATTCCATCCCCCTAAACAAACAAACAACTTCCCAACATAACTGCATAAAGTTTTATCACTTCTCGTAATTAGAAGATGATGCTGCATTATTTTGCATTCTTGGAGTTAGGTAACAAAGTAACTAACATCTTGACACAGTTAAAAACATATATATACAAAACAGACCTATAATACCACATTTATCAAAATCATGTCAGCATTTTGCTTCCAGAAAGGAACAATACTATCAACTCAGAGTCTATTAATGGATATGGCTTATTGCCTCTGGAAATTGTGTTAAAAACTCACTTTGCAGAAAATTTTCAGACATAAATTATCATTTTTTCTGGTTTATTATTACTGATTCAATGCTCTATAAATTTTAGTAGAGAAAAATAGGGTAACTCTATAATACTTCAGAACCTTAGTAATCATTTTATTTGCCTTATAACATCAAATTCCCTCACTTAATTTGTTTCTGTTTATGAAAAATTCCTTTGCAGAGGAAATATTAAAGCTTTGTCTATCCACGTGATAGTTTATATGAGTAGATGTCAACTAGAAACATTCAACTTCAATAACCTAGAAAACTTTATTTTCTATTTTATCATGGCATATCATATTAGAAAAAAAATTTTAATGACAAATCTATGCTTTTACATTTTTTTTAGTTTTGTAATTAAAACCCAAAATAGATATCTTGCTTAGTTTAATGTATATGTTTTTAATGACATGGTCTCTTTTCTCTTTATAATTTGTATGAAAATAGACATATTATATATGTTAAAACAGAATCTCTAGCCAAGCATGGTGGCACTTGCCTGTAGTCCCAGCTACTTGGAAAGTTGAAGCGAGAGAATTGCTTGAACCCAGGAGTTCCAGTCCAGCCTGGGCAACATAGCAAGATCCTGTCTCTAAACAAACAAACAAACAAACAAACACAAAACCACAAAAACCCAGGAACTCTACAAAATGGAGACATGTTATTACATGAATCCTAATTCCCATCCAATCCATACTTAAAAGGAATATAGAAATAGCTCACTAAAATAATAAAAAATAAAGAACTAGCATATTTTTAAAAACTGTTGTCATATTTAGAAAATAGTCTCTACTTTTTCGTGACTTTACCAATTATGGTGGTCCAAGTTACTCCTATTAATATGGGCTTTTAACCTCCATTTTGCTAGAAGGATATATAAATTATAGTATCTTAAAAGGCAATATTTAAGTCATGTGAACCAAGTACAGTGTACAAAAATATAATTTTTCAGGATAAGAGAACATTTAAAGAACAGTATATGGAAACATCAAATATATGTGTTAAATGTGAGAAACACTGGCAAAATTTTTCTTCATATAAAATTCGAAAAATGTTATTATATCAAACATCTTTTCCTTCCTTTCCTGGTTATTTATTAGTTGTACGAATCAATTTAACTCTAAGTCCAAATATCTTTATATATAAAAATGTACCCAGTTTTGTTTTTTTCTTCTTTTTAGGTATGGATAGATATGGTAAGAAATGGAGTTGACTACTCTTATTCTCCTAGTAAGTGTACAGTGATTGCAAAAGAAAAGAGAGATTGTGAAAAATATGTTCCTTATAAATACATAATTAAAATCCGATACAAACATGTTCTTTATGAAAGAACATATTTTTATAACATTTATGCAGATAATCTTAAATCTATGTTGTTATTTATAACCTAAACTATAAAAAGTATGTAATCTGCCATTTTCTAACTCATAGACTCTATTAGTCTATATAGATCCTGTTTTAATGTTAATGAATTTATAGACACAAATAGCTAGCATCAAGGCTACACAGAAAAGCAGAACACTTCAAGCATTTAATGCAGCTAAAGGGGCAGATTAGAGATCAATAACAAAATCACCTGGTAAAAAGGAAAAAGGTGTTGCATTAAAAGGCTTTTTGCTTTACATGTGAAACAATACTGAGAAACCTGTATTTTAGCACTTGCACTCAACAGGCACTCCAAACTATGCAATGATGAGAAGAGAAACCCATCCTTTCTAATAATCTTGTGACAAAAGCTAAAAGACATCATCCTATTAACTAGTGATCTCAACTGCTAATGCGGAGTACTTCCTGGTGCCTTTTATGTAGAATGCTGCTATTAAAAAACCACTAAACATTCACTGTGAACAACACAGAATCATTCATCTTTTATCAGCATCTCTTGTTAGAAGAGTATGAGTGGGGCTGAAGGTGTCATTGATATTATGGAGTGGAAATTAATCAGAAATTTTTCTCATATTTTCCTCATCTCACTAATTTACTTTTGTTCAAATTTCCTCCTGTTAAAAAGTTCATACCCAACCCCCTGTTGTACTCTTTTAAGTTGAGAATATTCAACGAGTGCGTCCACTGAAAAGCACCAGGTCCTAACACAAAAAGCATTCGAAATTCTCATTTAGTTGTCTTTATTTTGCTAGCGCCATGTGGTCCTTGAAGATGTAGAAAACATGGGAAGCCGAGTAAAGATCAGAGCAAGCTCATTAGCATTCTGACAAAATTGGAGTGGTGGAGATGTATAGTTTGCCTAGTTTGTCGTTTTGAAAGCTACCGGTGGTAAGCTTTCTATTTCATTGTGCCTTTGTCTTTTGGGGGGGTTTCAAAGCAGCAGGGTATTTGTTAGCTCTAGGTTTGCACAATGCATTGTGGGAAACTTTCCTGCACATTCAGTCCTACATAGTATCATTCCGATTTGAGTCAAAAAGTTTTTTTCACCCTTTATAGGAAAGGACATGCATGTGAACCTTAATGCATACCTTTAATGTGTTTATCACAGCTCTGACTTTTCCTTTTCCTGAATCATGACGTCCAAAGAGAGTCAGAACCTAAATTAGATTATTTTCAATTGTTTATAAATGTTGCCAGTCATTTCAGAATACAACATTAAAACATTAATTTACTTTCTGTTCTTTGTTATAAACAACTAGAAAGTAACACAGGACTGATTAACTTAGTTACAGTTCAAAGGCTTATTGCTCACTGTATAAGACCCAATTCTATTTTTGAAATTGTGTAGAGAAAAGAAATGTTCTGTGCTTTAGAATCAAGTAAATAAATACCTCTTAGAAGACTTAAATAAGTTATTACCCTACTTGTTTGATTTTCTTCATCATCTTCTTCATTTTCTTTTCTTTCTCTTCTTTTTTTAAACTTAAGACTCACTTTGAAGAGCTAAATAGGCTACATTAATGCTACTATTCAACGTGAATGTTTCCAAGTTGCAATGAAATGGATAAAGGTCTTTGAGGATGAATTTATCTGCTAAATCCTTGTAGTTGCCCTCGTATCTTGAACGATGACCCAAAAGTATGTCAACAGCTCATTTTCCCAGAGAGCTGGAAGGAGTCCCTATGCAAGTCATAATCTGCACATTCTCAAAGAACCATTTCAAACATTATATTTCACAAGCTATTTTAAGTGATTTTCCTCTCATCTCTGGTATCCTAACAGTACTTTGGACATTAGTACCTCTGAAATGAGGGCCAGAATTTTACAAGAGAGTTCTACATACGGCATGTACATTTTGAGATTTACTTAGCATACATTTTAGAAACATGGTTATCTTTCATTACAATAATGTATTTATGGCCTAAATGAAATAAAAGTTTAAACTAAAGATTAGTATTTTTTCATCATTGCAGAAAAGTGCTTTTTTATTACTAGTTATTATCTTGCTTAGAATCCAACCTAATTTATGGCAAGTATCTACAGTCTTTTAAAATTTATAATTATTAAAAGCCTAGGAGAAGCTAAAGAGCAGTGGTGAGTGAAATACAGTATATAAATAATCTGGTGAAGGTAGTTCAACAGTAAGAGAATGGATCATTTCTAAATAGAACAGTAGCATTTGGTTATATCATGTTTTCTTTCCTTTATATGACAGGAAACCACTAGATTAAGCACTATGTTATCATCAGGGCAGGTTTTACATATTAACCGTTCATATCATATTATGACATGAAATTGAAATGATACAACTTTTATTTCTAATTAGGTTCTAATTTGCACCCCCTACAGCTTTGGTTAGGTCTTCTCTATGATTTAAAAGTTCATTTAAAAAAAATAACAAAACTAAAGACCTACTATGTATCATTTTGTGGCTATGAGGTGGCTACTTATATTTTGTTAGAACTTGAAACTTAACTAACAAAGCTTAATATTTAAATGTATCCCAACATTGAGCTGTTCTACTGCTAGTTTTAAAGCTAAAGAACAGATGTTATTACAGTCATAATGACTGAATTAGTTCTATACTTTGCAATATGAGTATAGTTGCAAAATTATTTATCTCCTTCACTGAATTCTCCTGCCAAATTTTCTTGAATAAAATCGCTTTGACTAGCTATATCAAATTAGAGAGCAGTCAGGAGTGTCTAAGTCCAGCTTTAAAACAAATATTTTAAGAATTACTTAGCCATATGGAAAATAGGGAATGTCCCTCCTGAAACCATGTTTAAAATATATTTTCTATCTTGAATTTAGACTTTGTTAGAAACCATTTCTGACTTGAAATACTAAGATTGCTATAATGTTACTCTGTTAAACAACCAGAAAAAGATGTAAAAAGGCTGAACTTTTTAAAGTTGCAAATTAATAATTTTCTAATTTTTAAAGCACATTACACTTGCATTTATAATACTGTCAAAGTCCAAAAAAATGAAGTGGAGTTAAAGTATTATAAGTAAACAAATTCTGCTGTATTATTAGATAAAGCTACATGTACACTAACATAGCTTTTTTATACTAAACCAAAACTTGAAGCTTTTTCACAAGTGTTCATATTATACTGGTGTTTAGGTTCCTATGACTTAAAGGCCAGATGTTTTTCACAAATGACCAACAATCATAGTTAGAATAAATTAATGATTGATTTTTTTAAGCTTTGACGGAATTAAGCATACTTCTTTTCTCAATGTGCCCATGTGAATGTTTGCCTGTTAAACTTTTTTTCTTTTTTCTTTCTTTTTTTTTTTGACAAGTGAGGCCACCCGGCAGAAAACAACTGATGCAAAGCCCAGGAGTAATCCCTCTGTTTAGTTCAACACTATGGTTAGCCTTAACACTGCCTCTATTATCCAATGGATTTAGAGAAACTTTCATTTATTTGTTGGCCTCAGTTTTCAATTCTGTTGCCCTCTTTAAGGAAACCTAGATTTATTCCTATGTAAATACATTTGCATACTGGTACAAAGAAGTGTTCTAGAATTTTGGTTACCTTAGCAAGCTAAATCAGGGTTGTGTATATAAGTAGTTTGAAAACATAAGTGAAAAGAATCAAGATATAGGTTAATAATCCTACTAAGAATTCTAAGACATATTGGAATGAACCTATAATGTTCATGGTACAAGACTAATGTAATTATTTTTAACAGCATTTTAACAATATATGGATATCTATTTTTAAAAACCCTAAAACGACTGGAACCTAAGAAACTGACCCTGTTATCACAAAGTCAGTGTCAAATTGCTACATTAAAATGTGTTATATTTTCCAAAAAAAATCCTTTAAAATATATATTTTTATTATACAGATAATATTTACATTCTATAACATTTAGAGTCTAAATTACAAAGGTTTACTCCACATGAATAAGGTAAACTATGATATTTTAGTTTACTTAGGAGATTCAAATTAGGGATTCATTTAGCTCTGAATACACTATGGAAAATAATCCAGTATAATTTTTTAAATATATTTTTAAAATATAGATGGTTTTTCCTTGAAACATTTAGGTACTGATCTTCCTTTCTTTCTTTCTCTCGCTCTCTCTTTCTTTCTTTTTAAAAAAACTGTATATGAGTAAAGCTTAAGAGAAGGAAAACAGGCTGGAATGTGAGTCATAAAGTACCTGCTCTAATTATGGCTTTGAGCCAACCTCTAATTCTGGATTCAGTGTTTTTATCAGTAAAATAAAAGGTCTATACTATACTAGATCATCTCTAAGACTTGTCATATTTGCAAACATTTATAACTATGTGGTAGTATTATATACAAAACAAAGTACTATAATATTAGAAGCTAATATCAGGAATTAGTGTTCAAAATTTGATTCTTTGCCTTCCTTTACTCCATAGTGGCTTTAAAAACTGAATATAGTAGTTCCCCGTTATCACTCACTGAGGTCCAAAAATAGGTGAATATAGCATAAAATATTGGGGAGAGGGATTACATTTACATGATTTTTATTACAGTATATTGTTAAAATTGTTTTATTTTATTATTATTGCTATTAATCTCTTACTGTGCCTAATTTATAAATTAAATTTTATCATAGGTATGTATGTATGTATAGGAAAAAAAAGTATATATAGAAACCACATATACATAGTATGTATAGAAACCACAGTACTGTCTGTGGTTTCAGGTATCCACTGAAGACCCCCACAAGGATAAGGGGGAACTACTATACCACAACACAAATTGTACTATGTATACAAAGAAGGCCCAAGACTAAAGATAATAGCTTTATAATAAAGTCTCCATCTACAGTAAATGAATCACATACGGCTTATAAGCATATCTTTAAAAATTTGGAATACTGTTTCTGTTTTTAAGCAGTTTTCCCTAGTTAAAGCAATGAGCATTTACGCTGAGCAAAACACCTCACCCAGAATGCTATTTACACCTTAACCTAAAGAAGGCGAAATCAGCAATTCCACCCATAGCCCATTCCTTCCTTTTTCTTCTTAGCATGTTTACCCTAGAAACATAACATTAGTTTCTAGAAATGTTCAGCTAAGAAAAGTTTCATATAGATTCAGACATTCAGATGTTCATACAGGACATTTTAACTTATCAAAGAAGTAAAACAGAAAAATGAGCAGACATTCTACTATACAGAAGAGAAGCAGAGGTCTTCAACTGCAAATGTACTTGAGTTTTACAGCATATTCTCTTAGGAATCAAAAATAAACATGGATTTTAGGGTGCTAGCAAGTCATGTAATTTCTCCTATAAAATTGATTTCCCCATTGGACTAAGCACATCAATACAAAAACAAATGAACTACCAAAGTACCCTAATTAACAATTTTGCAAGTGAATA
>PVKP010010351.1:20000-52500 GCA_004027715.1 Plecturocebus donacophilus
TGAGCCTTTTTACTTTGTGAGTGGCCTTTTGCTTAAATCACAAACTGAATAGTTACAGAAGAAAAACCATGTATCCACCATTTCATAATTGGATGGCACGCCAGTCTTTAAATTCGTGCGGAAGGAAAAAAAGAAGAGGAAAAAAAAAGTTATGTATAGAGCTAAAAGTAGAAGTCAAAACAAAAAAGGTTATTCAAAGATGTTACAGATATAGCTCCCAAATGTAATTTTATGAATTAAGATGGATTAGTAAAATAATACTTTATAGAAGTAAGTTTAAAGAGTCAGTTTTTAACAACAGATACATGTGTCTAAATAATTTCTAAAAGACTACAATGCTTTAATAGCATGAAGATGATATTATCTCACTTTTTATAAACAGATTTTAGAATAATATCTCTCCTAAATATTTTAACTCCTTACACAGTGGAAATGTAAATTCTAAACTATAAAATTAAATGCTTTTGAAGGACACTGAGCTCCCTCTGGTGAAGGCATAACAAGTTTATTAAGTAAGCACCACCTCTGGAATTATAATCCCCTCTGGCTTCTTCCACTGAGTTTATTGGTTCAATTTTCATAACCATGAGCATCATTAGGGCAATGCAGTAATTAAGAGTTGTTAGAAAGTGAATTCTCAAACTGCAGATTAGAAAATTAAACTATTTCCTGATTACATATTAATGGAGCACAACAATAGCAGTTGCCATAAGCTTGGAAGGCAACCAAGGGATAAATCTGTGTACTTAATTACCATAAACAATGGCTGCATAGAAATGAAGTTTTATGCACATTCCCTTCTGTAATATGTCTGATATCAGTACACACTTGACAATTCTTGTTCAATTATCTCTATTATTTAATGCGCTGTGAACGGCTCTGTGTAAATAAAATTAACCACCCCAATTACTTTGAATTCATCTAGGGACAACGTAATAAAAAATGTGAAGAATTCTGCATGCCTATTAATCTAAAACATTACAGAAGCTTTCTCATATTCTCTTGTCTATATTTATTTTGTCTACATTTATTTTACTGCTCTGCTAATTCAATTACGTTTACCATTGGTGGTCAATAGAGTTTTTGTTATTTAATTAATCCTTATATAGCATCATAAACACATTCATTATGTGATAATATCTACATGGTTTCAAACAGTGAAGAATGACTATTCTCTAACAGAATTTATATCTCACCAAACTTATAAGTTTATGTGTTATCATTAAAAACATTTTTTAAAAATCATATGGGCCAAATATGTAATCATAATAAAGTTCAGAATGCAACTGGTAGGATAAGAAATAAGAAAATAGAGATAAAAGGAAATCAGAGAAAGATACACATAGTATAAAATAGTTACATGAGTCCTACATTTTTAATGTCTTGGTTTTATTTTGAATTTTGGAACATAAAAGTCCATCTATTTTATTTATGGAATAAACTAGCTCAGCAATAGAAGTTACACTGTCATAATAACAAGATAATTTGTCTCTGTGATCATTTAATGTTGGTAATTATAGAGAAAAAATAAATCAATGAGAGTGAAATTATACTACTCTGTACTTGGATCATACAAATGCTTTTTCTCTTTTTATACCTTCTGCACATGCCTTTTCTCTTACTCATTCATAGAGCAAATCTTTTATGATCATATATACCATTTCAGGAATATAAGGTAAACCCTCTAGAAATGGAAACATTTTAAGTATTTAGAGTCTAATGAAGAGAAGTGACATTGACTGAACCAGTATTCATGCCACCAAAGTACTAATTTTCTGTAAGATTTTCTAATATACTGAGAAACCATACTTTTTTAAATAGCTGAGATTATACTTTTATATTGAAAAAGATCAAGATCACATTTTTCTTCTAAAATTAAAACTAAAGGGCTTTAACATAGAAAGTGTACATACATATCTACTGTCATAAATTGTAAGCTGCTAATATAAAAATAATTACCTCAATTTAGAAGTCAGTCATTGAAATATTAACTAGTTTTATTTTTAACATACCTCAAAAAACCATTTCCAGGGATTCCTAAGTAGCTGGTCCTAGACTGAAAACTACTCTCTGAAGGTTATAATGTTCAAGTTTGAGAACCTTCTAAAGATTAGTAAAGAGTGAGATGCTTCTTTTGAAAGGAACCTTGTTTCTATCCTTTTGATTATTATAAAATGAGGATGTTTTATATCCTGATTTTCATGCATGTTACATTGTGATGACCAGGGTAAAGAAATAATGTTTCTTTAAGAGGTACATGAGCTTGTTGGGTCTCAAATGAGCTAAATAGGTTGGTTAGGTATCTTTTTTGCATAAGAAGTGAATATTGATCTGTTTCTTCTGACTTACTAACTACAAATCATAAAATGGTAATAACAGTGTCCAGAGAGTTACTAGGAAAACCCCAGGAAAATCAGAAGTTCCCCTCTAAGAAGATGAGAGATGAAGCAGGTGCTATGTGGGAGTTGGGCTCCAGTGCCATCAGACTGGGTTTAACTCCTGCTCTCCCACTTATAAACTGTATGAATTGGGCGACTAAATTACTTATGTCTCTAGGCCAGTTTCCTCATCTGAAAAGGTGGTTATTAATAGTCCCAATTATTACTAGACCCTATCTCATAGGGCCTTTGTGAGAAACAACAAAATATGTATAAAGCACTTTCCACAGAGCCAGATATCTAGTAAGCATGCAAAAAATATCGGCCATGATTGTCATCTTGATTTTTATTTTTTTGTCTGCCCGATTCCCTGCTTTAAAGCAGCTTTAATACTACATTTGATTCCTCAAAGGATGAGGTAAAGAAACATTCTGAAGAATGTGTAGAAAAAAGTTATTTCTTTTAATTCATTTTTTCCCTAAGTATATTTAATATTTTAAAATGGCTAGTTAGGTTTTTGGAATGGATACTCTACAAAAAGCTACAGAATCAGCATTTTTGAGAAGGCTCATGATCCTCTCACTCAGTGCTTAAAGGTTATAAACTTGCAAGATGCTATTTTATTGTTGTTCCCCACTCAGAAATGCTTAACTTTTACTTTCAAAATGTAAATAAAATACTGTAACTTAAAAACTCAATTAGATAATTTAAAAACTTCAGTTTTACAGTTAAAAAGTTTGATAACCATTAAAAAAAAAAAACAGATTGAGAACAGAAAAGAAACACCATTCATTATAGTAACACTATTTGTAGCACTATAGTAAAAGGGCCCATCAGCATTTCCATTATAAACTCAATTTTTCATGGGTTACAACATTGCTGGCACAGATCCATTAGCAGTACACTTACCTAAAAAGTATCAGCTTGGAACACACAGATGTTCCTAACTAATAAGTTTTGCTGCTCCCAAATAAGTAATCATTACAAAGTTAAAGTGCTAGAAACTAAAATATTCCTCCTCAAAAATCAGTCATACACAGGCACACAGAATCGTGTACACCATTAACAGCTGAGGAGAAAAAAATCACTTGTATTTGCATAGGGATTTTATAGGTCCCAAGATAAAATGGCAGAAGATAATATGCCTTGAAATATAGTTTAAAAGAAAAAAATACACACAATCACATACACAGTATTGCTGCTTAGTATTCAAACTATCAGTGATTTAGGATTATTGAACAATTTCAGAAGGAACCAGTTGTTATAGTTGTTCTATCTGTGTCATTGCTGCCCTTCCCCAGCTCCTGCCATTCTCATCCCTGACATTTCCCCATCTTGTTGTATGAGCCTTTTACATTTCTTTCCTACTGTCTTGCTAGAGCCTTCTACCAACATCCCAGGAGAAATGCCCAGCAATCCAGGCCACTATCCAGGCCCCACCCATCCTGCCTCCCCTCCGGATGTAAGGAGCTTCAATGTCAAAGGGGTGGTGCTTAAAATCCAATATTGCTCAAGCTCTGGAAGCCTAGGACTCAGGTC
This sequence comes from Plecturocebus donacophilus, assembly GCA_004027715.1. Lineage (NCBI taxonomy): Eukaryota > Metazoa > Chordata > Mammalia > Primates > Pitheciidae > Plecturocebus > Plecturocebus donacophilus. Next base: position 23,918 of record PVKP010010351.1, read on the forward strand.
TAAAATAACTATTAGTATTATTTAGTTATATTTTGAATTAACAGGCTTTTGTGAGTTTGTCTGGGTTGTAGACACTTAGAACAGTGTTTCGTTTGGAAAATGAATTCTGAATTCTACCTAAATCTCAACAACTTATTTAAAATTGAGTACAATATTACCATATGATTCAGAAATTCCAATTCTAGGTATATTCCCAAAAGAAATGAAAACAGAGATGCAGAAAGATACTTGTACACAAATGTTCATGGTAGCTAAAAGTGGAAACAACCCAAATATCCATCAACAGACGAATGAATAAACAAATGAGGTATAAATGCGCAACAGCATATTATTCAGCCATAAAAATAATGAAGTACTGGTACATGCTACAACATGGATGAACATTGAAGATATGTTAAGTGAAAGAAGCCAAACACAAAATGACAAATAGTTTGATTCCACTTATAGGAAATAACTACAATAAAGCAAATTCATAGAAAAAGTAGATTAGAGATTCCCACGGAATTGGGGGAGAAGGAAATGGAAAGTTATTGCTTCGTGAGTACAGAATTCATGTTTAGGGTGATAAAAAAACTTCTGGAAATACACAGTGGTGATGACTATACAACAATGTGAATGTACTAAACGCTACAGAATTGTGCACTTTCAAAAGGTTAATTTTATATTATATGAATTTCAAATCAGCAAAAAAATGAATACAGTCAGTATCTACAAGTATATAAAAACTGAAATAGCATATAAGTATATTTGTTCTGTAAAGAAGATGCAGTGGGGAAAGAGGACTGAGTCAAGAGCTAGAAAAGCTGAAAACCTGGGTTCAAGCCGTAACTCTACCATTGCTCATGAGATCATTTTAAATGAGTCTGTTCCCCTAATCTGAGTCTCATCACATAAAAAACATGGGTACTACCTGCTCTGCTTAATTCTAGGCTGAAAATCAGAATGTAAATGGAAATGTCTAACATACCAGAAAAAGGTATTATTATAATAAATAAAAAGTTGGAATGAACTGGAACCCAAAAAGGAAAAGGATGAATATATGCTTTCACTTTGTAATATCTTATCTCTTACGTCCGATACTAGGTTTTAGCCAAATCTTAAAACATTATTTGTGCTGGTGTAGGTTTAAAACAGTCTAGGATGATTCTTGGAGCTTATGAAGTTGGGAGGCCGACTCAGTTTTGGTCTAAATCTGCAGTAGCAGACCCAGTCAGGATCAGATTCTGTCCTGTGAAGTAAGAAATATAATAAGCTTCAAAGGATTCTAGATTCAATCTGTATTCTACGACTGTCTTTCAGATTATAAAGCATCTATGATTGGAATGGGGCCACTTCAAAGCTTCACTAGTGATATGTTGGGTAGGAAGGAGAAATTTAGTCTATTTTGGTAAGAACTCTCAACAAATCAGGTTCCAAGTGCTAAAGAGGGAGAGGAAACAGGATTTATAGCTTTTTCACTAGTGGCACAAGTCTTCTTGTATAGTAACATCGAATTTATCCAACACAATCAGGGAAGGTGGTTAAATTCCATTTGTTTGGAAAATAAAAAAGGAAATGTGTCTCCTTAAAATATTTAAAGGAAATAGTTAAAAATATATTACAAATATTAGTCAGTAATTACATGTTTAATATAGCTAACATAGCTAATATTTTCAAAATCCCCTAGAAACCCAAGAAAAAAAATGCAAATATAAAACAATGCGTTGGTTTATGGATCCATGCTGAATTCATACAAGTATATAGGTATAAGTCTGAGCCACGCATGTAACTTATTAGGGGAATGATATACATGGTCTACATATTCTGGTGTAGCAAGAAGGGTCCTGTATGATAGGGTCCTAGTAGCCTGAATTCTAATCCAATGTCTACCATGTGGTGATCTGTTTGATCTTGAGCATTTCTTATGCCTCTGTCTCCTCATCTATATAATGAGAATATTAAGTAATAGTTTTTTCTAAAAAAGTACTTTTGGTTTTAAATTTTAAGAAGTAGAACCTTTTTTTTCAAATGAACTGTTCCAAAAAGCCTACTATTTCAGATAAATAAACTCAGAGCCACTCTATTTGAAGTAAGGTAAGGAATCCAGATGCCTGTCTTGCTTTCTGTTCCCTTATTGTCCTGGAAGCCCCTGAGGTGCCTGTGAAGATGATTTAGGACTCCAGAGAATACAGTATGAAATCCACTCTCCCAGATAAAGCCTAAGGTTTCTTCCTGTTCTAATATGTTCTGATTTCACTAATCTATGCATTTTTAAATGCCCCATATAAATGCTTATTTTTGGAGAAGTTCTTTTATTTTAAATATATTTTTGGATAATAGAGAAAAAAAGTTCAGGAAAGCTTCCCAATCCTAAATCATGTTAATCTACTTTATTTTAACACTGCCATAAAATTAAAGCAATTAATTAGATTACAGGAATGAATTTTCCACTTGCATTTTTTGACTTTTTTTCTTAATATTACCTACTTATAATTTGGTATGAATGATTTCGCATTTTAATTTCTTTGTAAGGGCAGCATTTTACACACACACACAGAGTTCCTTTTTATACACACACACACACACAGACACACACACATACACACACACTTCCTTTCCAGTTGCTTATTGTGCTCTTGGATCTATTCAATCACCATGGGCAATCAGCATCAAATGCCAATCTGCCCTCTGGTTAGGAGCTAACTTACTGCTCTAACCCATCTTTACAAACCTTGCTATACCTTCATCCTTTCAAATGCAACTGTGACACAAAGTATTACAGACTTTTAAAAACCTGTTCTCTTGAAAAAAAAAAAAATTGTGGAGCATCAGTAACCAGATAGTATTCTCAAATTTCAGTGATCTAGTCCATGGAGCCGTCCCCTATGCACAGTGCTCTGTTTCATGCAGTACATGGCTTTAGCTGGCCAAATCTTTTTTTTCCCCAATGAATCAGTAGAACAGTAAAGATCTTACTTTTTTTTTAAGCAGTGGCATATCAATGAGGCACAGATGTGTATTCCAACTCTGCATGGATGAGCACACTGTTCAATAGTGCTGGCTCACACGGTATCAGGGCGAGTTATCACTTCCCATGAAGGCACTCTTATCACCAGGGCCCAGAGAGGTGGCTGCAAATCGCAGCCTTTTTATTTTCAAGGCAGTTTTGCTGAACATTCAGGCTTCAAAGATTCACACTTCCAAAACTCTATAAGAGTTTGTGAACGCTCAATTTGCCAAAACTGTTTACAGTGTAATTGGGCACCGTACCTGTGTCCATGAGATAGCGAAGGCGCTTCTCCACCAGCGCGGCACGGGTGTCAATTTGCTTTTGCTCATTCTCTAGTGCTGCCAATTCTCCTACAACATACTGACTGGTGTCTTTGAACCCTTTCTGTTAACAAGAACAAACAGGAAGGGAAAAAAAATCACTTGTAAGTTGCATTTTTCTTTTCTACAAACACTTAGTAAAGCACTTACCTAGAGAACCAAATACACCCTTAGTATCACCCTTAGTACCAAAAAGCAACTCTCTGTAATTCAAGAAATTTTCATATGTATTACATATACCAAACTTTTGTAAATAGAGAGCTCTTCAGCTGTTTACTAGTATGTTTATAATTCCACAGCCAGATTTGCCAGATTTTAAAAGTTAATGCTAAATTAAAAAAAAAATTTTTCCTTAGAGTTAAGTCAGAGTTATTTCAGATTATCCCAGATTTTAAAGTTACCATTGGCATTTATTCTGTTAATAGACAGAAGATAATTTTCCCCTTTGTGATTATCAAAACAAACATCAATGATACTTTTAACTCAAAAGTATAATACACAAAAATGGAGTTTTACTAAAGAATTGACCTTGAAAGTATCCATCCTAAGAGAATCAGATAAATTTGTTCTATGGAAATATAAAATTAAAGAGATAGATTTTTTTTCAAAATGATTATATTATTTAAAATACTTTTAAAATGATAAAAAGGGAAGTTCATAATATCTCCAGTTTTCCCTCCAGCCGGCTTCTGTACCTTAAAATGTCATTCTGTTGATGTATTACTAATTATTACAGTTGTAAATAGTAACCTGACAGGTGGTTTCAAACCTTGCTACATAGGATCTAATAAAACTCATATATTGATCTGGTTAATCTTCCATTTAGCCAAGTTTGTATTTTAATTTGAAAATTTACTTTTTATAACCATCCATGTTTAAAAATATATGTATATATAACACATATTTACATATATGTGCCAGTATACCTTTAATTTTTACAATCATATTATAAATTTAAATCATTAAAGTCAGGGTTATTTATAGTATAGTCGTAAAAACTGATTAATTATGGCTCCCTTTGAATTACCTATTTACCTTTTAACATTTTTGGGGCTAAGAGACCTAATTAGCTAAGAAATATTGACGAACTGATTAAGTGATTATTCTTACCACCACTACTACTATCATAAGCACTTAAAGCATTATTCAGAGAAATAAATGTGAACAACCTTCTTCTATCAAATCCCTTCCCTACCTAGCATATTAATCTCTTAGAAGCTATAAGGAATTATCTTTCATTACTCCTTAAACAAGAAATAAAATCAAGAATTATGTTGTGAGCATATATTAGAATTCTAATGATTAATAAATACGTCTATATGTATGACTTACATACCTTTTGAACTGGTAAATAATTTGTACTCATATGTGACCTCAATTTATACCAACTTACTGTTAAATTGATTATGGCAGTTCACTAATTTACAGTTAAAATATTTTAAGAAGTCATAAAACTAAATTTCTGGGGATAGTTCTATTTTAAAAATCACCGTATTTTTAAAAAAATACAAAATGGATATTCTTTCATCTCAATACAAAATGTAACAGAAAAAAATTACAATAACAGAATAAATGCCAATGGTAACTTTAAAATCTGGGATAATCTGGTGAATGCTTCTTGAATCTATCTGCCAGATAGCAGAGCATTTTCAAAAGGGACGTTTTCTTTTCTCATTCCCATATAGACAGAAAAAACAAATATAGTAGTTTACAAAGACAATACAAAAAACAAATATATAAGGAAGCAGAAGTGATAAGCAACACATAAACTTCATTGCTCTTACTGATTGGTTCAGTTAAAAATAGAAAGAAATTTCATAATCAGGTTTCTTTAGTGTGAGTACTCAGTATAGTTAAGTATTCTGTAACTTAAAAGTTATAACAAATGCTTCATCAGGATTATCAGTGAGCTCTTTTTTTCTAGCTCATACCTTTTCAGGTCTTCTAAAGTAAGCAACTTAAAACAAGATTTTAGAGTCCTAAAATGTAGTTGGTGACTCTGAGTGTACTTGTAAGGATTTTAAAATCCAACAAAGACTATCTTAACACTGAAAACAATGAAAATATTTAGAAAAACTGTAGATAATTTAAAAAGTAGTACTATTAAAGAGAGCTATGCTTCCAGACAAAAATTCAAGTTAAAACTTGTTCTTCCTGCTTCTGTCCTGCAGCTGTCCATCACAAGCAGCTTTCTCCCTGCGGTCTATCAAATATTTCCCTCACAAATCAATTTTACACATGATCAGCCCATACCCCTACTGAGCTGAACCTCCCCGTTAATTAAGTGAAGAAATTACCATATATATTATATTAATGCAAACATCATTCAGCTAGTAATTCACGGCTGATCTGGATAATGGAAAGGTTGAACACCCATTAACCCAAGCCAACAAAATGGGTTGGCTGAGAAATTCTAGCAGGTCTCATGTGACTTTTCCCTCTAACTGCAGCTCTGCGGTATCTGCTATTGTAATAATTAAAATCCTCCTGGTAGATCAATACTGGAATCTCTTTATGGGAAGTGCCCTGATGGAAATGTCTCAAGGAAACTGGGGCTGTGGAACTCTGAAAAATTCATTTTTTTTTATCTGACAATTATCACCACACTGCAGACTAATTCAACAGTGCACCCCTCTCACTCTGCTTTGAATGCACTGGAGATTGACATCTTAAAAAACCTAACATCTCATTTTAACAAATAAAGGCACTATTTCCACATACAGTTTGGAATTATCAGCAATCATGAAACCACACAAAAAATTAATATACATTAAGCACTTCATCTTCTGATGGCTTCCTCTGAGTTTCAGTTATCGCTGCCTTCTCCTCATTTCCTTTCTTTGTATCTTCCTGTATTGATCTCTGCCTTTTCATCTCTTAAAAAAAAAAAGAGGAAAGACATGTAAAATTATTATAAAGCTTGATATTTGTGCATTGAAATGTAGATTTACGTTACCAGCTTTCATATATATATATACACATATATATAAAACACTATATATATTATATTTATTATATACATATATAGAGAGAGTTAAATAATAAGAAAGATGGGAAAACGTTTTAAAAAGTATTCCTACCTGGTCTATTCTCAATATATTGGCTGAAAGACTGAAGTTGAGTTTTTCTGACTGTAGAATCTTTGTTGAACACAACAGGATTTCTAAAACGTTCTGTTGTTTTTTGTAATCGTTCAGTCCGGAGATCTTCTGTGCCATTCTAAAAGTAAAACAACACATGGTAAGAGAGTCCTGATCTCATAAACATGAAATTACACATTAGTAAGGCAACTTTTACTGATTTAGGATAACACTGATTTAGAAACTTTTTGCAAGAAAAGGATTTTAAAGCACTTTAAACAGCTCAACTGCAAGTTCTGTTGCCTGTAATCACAAACTTTGGGACACAAGGTTTTACTCTTGATAACTTTGATACAAATGTGTCTTCCCCCAGTGATACATATCATTTAAAAGCCGTGTTGCCTCCTATTTCCCCCACTATTCTGTGCCATCGGTTCGTACAGCCCCACAGACTTGTATGACAACAAGAACTAGTTTCTAATTTTATGCCCATTGAGATAAACCACTAATGCTGGATGAAGGCTAAAAGGTAGGATTATAATACTACCCCACTGAACTGCATTTCATCAGCTATAACTTTCCAAAGCCCGATTTGTAAGTAAGCCCTTTACAGCTAAGGGAACTACAATTATCTTTTCCGGAGCTTCCTATGTTAATACTGGTAACAAATTCAAATGGTTCTATCAACAAGAAATATCCCAGAAGACTGAACCACTGCAGTGTGTGGAAGCTGCAGATACCGAGGTGCTGTGTACCAAACAAATATTTCATTTTATACCTAATCTTTTATTATTTTTATTAAGTGTTTTGAAAGTAAATAGGGAAAGGCTAAGATGCATGACTAATAGCTAAGCCTGCTGAATGCTGAAACTGGTTATCAAAAGCTACCAAGACTTTGCCCTTCCTCTGCATTGAGACAATCAGTAATGAGGGAGCCCTCCAATGGCCTATTCTCTAGCCTCAAGGAGGCCTGGGATACAGAATCCTCAGGGGAAGGTAACAGTTTATCCTTTTCCACAAACACAGAATGCCTCATTTATAAATGTGTAAACTGCATTTTATTAAAAAAAATAAAAACCCAAATCAATGTTGAAAGCTTCAGGAGAACAGATGGACTCTATATGTTCTTTATAAAAACCATTTTCAAAATCTTAACTAAAAGGATTCATACAAAGAAAAGCTGTTTAAAGGACACCTTCTGTTGGAATAACTTTAAAGTCTACTATATAAGAGTGTTTTGGAAAGCAAAACCAATTTTATCTATACAGATAAAGCATAATAATGAAAATAACACTATTTTATTTTTTTTAAGTTATCTAATACATGTATCATTAACATCATGCTTATAATATCCTAGCCATATAGTTATGATAGAAACAATTTTGGCTTTTATTCTATTTTTTTTTTTTTAAAGAAAAATACAGTTCTACTATTATAACTATCCAATGGTCTAAAACTCAAGTCTTTACCAAAATAAACAAACATAGCTAAATTTTTTTAGGCTTGGCAACATGCTAAAATATCAGTGCGATTAGCCAGCAAATCCCATCTTAAGAAACCTTTTTATGACTAGGGACTTCTGCCACTTTACAAATGTATTCCTCTAAACCCACTAATTCAGTTAGCCTTTTCAATCTATTGTATTATTCTTAGGCCAGCTTCATTCTGCATTAAATCCACTGCAGAAAGCTAAATTGAACGCAAAAAATCAGACCTGATCCAGGCTTCCTTTTGTTCAAAGATAGAGACCAAAAGTCCTCTGGTGCTGCCACACACTTTCATCACCAATTTATAGAAACTGACAATATAGGGGAAAAGCAATGAAAGTCATTGTTTTGGGACTTCAAAGCATCTCTGTGTCAGGGGAAGGAAATCCTTTCAGTCAGCGGGGCAGTCCCCATAGTCCGCAGGTGGGTGAAAAGTTATACAAGACTGGAAGTGCCCTAAAGCTAGAGAAATAGTAATCACTGTGAGGAAAGTGAGGGAACTTGTGGGTGGGAATAATATAAACAGTCTAATAATATTCTTATAATGTGGCATTTTGACTAAACTGTTATACAAGATAAGATGCATAATGGCACAAAACACATGCAAGTTATCTTATACATTTATATTCACTTCCATTACCATTTTCAGGTGTGATGATTCTTATAAATAATATACATTTAGTTCTTGTAAATAGGCAGAAGTTTGAGGATTATTTAAAAAATATGCTAGAATAGTCTTAACAATATTCTTCTTAGCAAAATATACATACATACAGAACTCAGGAATAGTTTCCATATTGCCTCTATTTTTACTTGAAATAGCAATTTAAAGCAGTAGTTTCCCTGAAAAATAGTATATGAATACTGACTACCATATTGATATATTTATTGGCTACTTAATATAAAATTTTTAAATTATTATTATTTTTTTTTAGACAAGGTCTTGCTCTACCCCCTTACTAGAGTTCAGTGACATGACCACCACTCACTGTAGCCTTGAACTCCTGGGCTCAGGCAATCCTCCCACCTCAGTCTCCTAAGTAGCTGGGACTACAGTCGTGCACCACTACGTCTGGCTGTTTTACTTTTAGTAGTGAGGTCTCATATATGTTGCCCAGGCTGGTCTCGAACTCCTAATTCTCCTGCCTTGGGCTCCCAAAGTGCTAGAATTGCAGGCATGAGCCACCACACCAGGCCAGTAAAAATTTCTTATACCTTAATTTTAATATTGGTGAAGAATTTGGCAAAAAATTATTTTTAGAATTATAAACTGCCAGGAGAAACTAGAAGACACAGATACTAAGCCAAATGTTTTAAACAAGTAAGACTTACCTTAATGTCCTGCTCTGAGCTCTCAGTTACAGCTTTCTGGGCAGCACTGGAGGATGAATTTGCCTCCTGTGGCTGAACTTCTAGGAGCTTCTTCAGCTTCAAGTCCACCAACTTACTGTTTTTTTCTGTTAAATATGCAAATACCATGAATAACTGAGTGAGATGCATTTAGATATGTAGGCTGTCAATTTTAGGTAGGCTCAGAAAGGTATTACTATATTTTAAAAGAAAGAAGAAAAGGATATTAGTAGATTAGACACATGAAAAACCCTTTACATATGTATATTTCCCTCACCAAAATCATTCCCCTTAAAGAATACAGTGAACATTTCTAAAGAAAACTTAGTTTTACTATAGTTAGATAGTAGCTAATGCGTACCTAAAAACCTAAGCCTCTATATGAGATATATATATGTAAAAGCACTGTATGTTATACATAATACAACAAGCTATTATAACAAACTAGCTATTTAAAAGAAGAGATAGATTTCATTTGGAATATTATTTAAAACAAGTTCTTAACATTATCTTAGATCATCATCATATACATAATATTAGAATCCAGTGTTTGTATATGTACCTATATAACCAGCACTGAAACAGGGTGTAAGTTTACAAATACCCTCTACTTAGATGGCAGAAATACAATAAAGATTGTCACATTTTAAATGTGATATATATATTCACATAGAATGTATTACTGTATATTAATCTTTCATAATAAAATAGTTCAAAATGAGTAGAAACACAACTAAATCTTAAATTAATAAAAGGCAACTCTTTAATAAAATGGTTGCAATAGATATGTCCACCATTGGGTGGATGATATTTTTCATAAAGATTAATAACTTTTCTAATTATAAGACTCTTAATAAATGCTATTGTCATTACTTTCATGCAAATTGGTCAGTTTATATTGCAAGGCTTCTCTTTTAAACAATATCTGATGAACTATGGTCAAATCAAGATAAAGATTAAACAATTTATTATTAAAACATTATGACATATACATATGAAAAAAATTTAGGGGGAAAATAAAGCAAGGATAAAAATCATAATATATTCTATGGGCTTCCAGATTCTAGTTTGCATTCCTATTTCTTACTGCCACAAAATAAACCATAAAACTGAATTGGGATGCCTGTCTACTTACATGCCAACACTTATTGGCATGCTTGGGAGCCAATTTATTAGTTAACTCCAAAGAGGAAGGCTGAGATGTGTCTTTTTTGGAAAACATTAAGCAGGAAGAAAGTTTTTAAAAGGGACAAGAGTCAAGCCTGTTAGGACTAAACTTAACAAATGTTTAAATTGTTCCCCCAAAGTTGTTATAGCTGAAACTGGAAAATTCTCCCCTTACTTTATCTAAGAAATGGTTAATGTTTCCTGTGTTACTAAACTACTGTAGAATCAGGACATATACATCACATATTGTTACTAATTTTATACTTCCATAAACTGAATATTAAAAAATTCAATCCCGTACTTATGGATATCCTCAGCATTAAAAAGATGTTATTAGTTTCTGATAAAGCCTTTGGTGGTGGTTATGGTGGGAAGGTGACTAAGCAACAACAAAAATGTTTTCAAAAAGAAAAATCAAACCTAACCAAGTTCTATAGTATTTTAAACAGAAAGAAGTAAAATGTAGTTCTAATATTGGGTTAAACATTTAAAAAGTTTACTCAAATATCAGCATTCTTTTAGACTTGCACAATTATAAATATATTGACTTCTATTTAGCAATAGTTTAATTTAACACCAGGCCATGAAGGAGCTACTGACAAAAGGGCATGTGTTTTCTTGAGTATTCATTATAGGAAAACCATGGTCACCTGTTTCTTGAAATAATAGTACTATTTCCAATAGAGAAAGAAACAGAGCAGCTTAGCATTGCAGGGGAATTCCAGGGATAGGAAAAAGAATGCTTGCTCTCACTCTCTTTAGCTTTTTACAGGAAAAGAGAAATGTTAGGGACTTTGCCACCTTCCTTTAAGTCTAAAGAAATCACCAAATACTTTTTATTGCTATAAGAATTCAATTCAACAAGCATTTATGAAATCCCTCAGGTATACAAAGCATTGGATTGCTACTTGCTGCTGGCTTATAAAGGCCATGCATTTGAAACACTCACCTATTAAAAACCACCAGCAAGTATCTTTATATTTTAAATAAGAACTTACAAAGGTCCATTGCCAAAATGATTTATTGATATAAGATTAATTTAACAGCAGTCTATACAAAGTGCCTTACTGTAATCAGTTAAGTATCTGTAAAATCATTTACTAGAGTAATATTTAAGTATTTAAGGTAAGCACACAATCTGCAAAATAATATTACAACGAAGACTATAATTATAAGCTAAATAAGAAAATCTGATCCCATGGTTTAGACTTAAATGCGGAATATATACCTTACAACATCACACCAAAATATTTAAGCTGAGAAGGGAACCAACTACTGAAAGCCTACAGATTGCCTCACATAACATAAAATATAATAGTGAATCTTAGCAATAAGAGAACTCAAACTACAATTTGCCATTCCAACATTATTGCTAATTTTAACATTCAACCTAAAACAAAATAACATAAAATTGATGGAAGGTGGATTCAGCTAAATGGTTTATGAGGCTATAAGATGTAATAAAACTATAAAATAAATTATTATTGATGAGATAATAAAAATATAGCCATAAAGTTTGCCATGCAGCAGGATACAAAACATTTATAATTTAAAATTACCGGGAGTATCAAGGTCATTTTCTAAGTTAGTAAGTTCATCTCCACCTCCTACAACAAAGCCTTCAGGAATCTCCTCGTTAGTATCTATCTCAATATTATCATTTTCATCTGTAGGAACATGTAGCAATAATGTTTGTTAGTATATTATTTATATTTTATATCATTCATCCAAAACACTAAAGAAGAAAAACCAGTATTTTAGTGATAGTTATTCAAATTCAGATCTGACACAGATAAGCAAGTTAAGAAATCAGTTTTAAGTCACTTTTTCACTATTGGATTAACATTTATATTTTACATTCATATGTCAAACACGAATTATCACATCAAAGCAGATGCAAAGGTTTTGACAATTTGCCACATGCCGTTTCTGAATCACTGAGCTCATTGAGTTCTTGTATTTTAAAGTGTAATCTATAGGTAACTCTAATAATGGCACACAAAAATAAAGTTGGTTTGGTGACAAAGACATCAAATATTTCTAAATTTCACATTTTTATCAGATTATTAGATTTGAATGCATAAATAAGCACACATTCCTTATAAGCTTGTATAGATGTCATTTTTATGAACACAAATGCTTTTATGCTTTTAATGAAACAATATCATAAAAACATTATAGATAGATTAAGAGTGAGACTAGCATATACAGTGCCTTTATATAATGGAAAGTTCAAAAATAACTAATACAATAAATCTTGGAAGAGCAAAAGCTGGGAAAAATTATGAATCAAAATTAAATACATGGGAATTAGAAAGTCTTACATAATTTTTTATACCCTTGGTAAAATGTTTTGGGTCATAATTAATTAATGGAGTCAATTTTGACATTAAAGATTTTTAGTAGATATTTTTCCTTTCTAAATCCTAGTGATAAAATTGGTTCAGTAATTTTGAATTCTATACATTTGAAAAGGTATAGCAGCAATTTTACTTGCATATTAGAGATTTAGCCTTAATTTCTATCCAACAGACAGGCAATGCACCTTTTGGAGAAATAGCTGTGTAGCCCTGGGATTTGAAGAATACCCCTACTACTCTGCAACTTATTTTTCTTTAATTGGCCAATTTTTATTCATAGTGAGGTATTCCAAAGATTTTTTTTCCAATTGAGAAATTCCAAAATTCTACAGTTTGGTTTAATCCCTCAACATCTGTCCAATTCTGAAATTGTGCATCTATAGATTTGATTTTTGGCTTCCTAAGTAAATGCTTAGTATGAGCATTAATACTAATAACCATACTTTACATTTATTGAAGACTTCCCATCTACTGTGTAAACCATTTTGAAGAAGAAACCAACAAAGAAAAAAGACTGAGAAATGCAGCCCCCACACTAGGGGGAAAAGCATAGAGATAAAAACATTGTTAAATGCTTTCAGAGAAATAGCTAAGGCATTATATGTGGCTTCATTATTTAATCTCAATCACTTGGGACATCTTTTCTAATCAACTGTGCTCAGCACAACTATTTGACTCATTTCATAGAAGTGGGCATCTTCAATTTCACTATCCCCAAAATTTGTAGTTTAGCCAATAGGGTAACAGATATTTTCTGTGTGTCAAAAAGGTATTCAGAACACTTCATCAGCATTAATCTGTGTCAGAGATAGCTTCCCTTAATAGTTTTCAGGGATCTAGTGCAGTACTTTTTTGCTGCCAATAAGCCCACACTGATGATTACTGAATATAATTAATCTAGAGTGAGAGTACAGAATTCAACATTCATTCATTTATTTATTCAAGAAACTTCTACTGTGTACTGTATACACAATATGCAAAACACTGCTAGATGTTGAGGAGATACCAAGTTGTATGAGACATTTATTCTGCCTTAAAGGCATATTCAAGGGACTATAATACTATGTATGGTGGGAGTTATTGGGTGGAAATAAGGTACAGAACAAATTCAAAAGATAAAGAGATTATTCTTTGACCGTGACAACAAGAGCTCTTTCTTAGAAGCGCTAACCTTTAAATTAGGTCTTGAGAAATGTATAGAATTTCAAGAGGTACAACTGAGGGGAGGGCATTACAGGCATGAAAGCAGTAACGGGTAGGTTATGTTCAGAGAATGGTGTAAAGTTCTATTTGGCTCAAGCATACTTAAGGAGAAATAACAGAAGGTAAGACTTGAAAGGCAAAACTATACAGAGCCTACAGAGAGTCCTGAAAGACAGAACGGGAAGTTTAACTTTTACTTGGTAGGAATGTAGAGATACTGCTGCTCTAACATGATCAGTAATGTGCTTTAGAAGATTAATTTAACAGCAATCTCCATAAGCAGTTTTCAACCAAGTACCTTATTGTAATCAGTTGTCTAACTGATAATTTGTATAATAATATAAGTTGTATAATAAGTAAGTATAACTTATTAGTAGTAATATAAGTAGGGAAGCTTATGTCTTTTGTAAGTTAGAGCAGCTTCAATAATTATTTCTATAATATCACTGTTGCTTACATTCTCATATGCCTTCTTAGGTGAAAGCAAAAGTGGTCTAGGGACTGTGCATAAGAGAGCCCTATGCACATGACACCATCTTCATACAAAAATGCTTATCTAAATGTTGGACTAGAGAACAGAAAGGCTATAGTCAAGAAATGCAGGTTGAAGACTGTTATAAGCACCAGGCAAGCAGAATGGAGAGCCTAACCTAGGATGAAAGAATTGGGAGTAGGTATGATATAACTTAGAAATCAAATGGATGTTGGGTTGTGGAAGAAGGGATACTAAGGAGAGTAAGAGTGAGAATGACATTGGAATCAACTCCTCAGCCTGACTAACTAGAATGATAGCATTGCCGTGAGAAAAAATAGGTAAGTCTGGAAATGTGATTGTATATGAGTTCTTTCAGATTCCAGGGATACCAAGAAAATGTTACTTTGTTTCTGTACCCACTTATACAATGCTAGGTTCCTATATGATGTTAAACAGGTGCCATTTAGACTACCACTCACCAGTAACGCTGAGTGGGTTAACTCAATGTTCATGTATGTATTGCTAACCTTAGATAAAAGGATTACTATCTGGGAGGGCAAGAGTAAAAACTGATCTATATAGCTCAGGTCTTCTTAAGAATGGATTTCTACTTTCCATTCATTGACTTAAGTTTTACAATGAACTTTGAATTCTTCTCAACAGTTAATGATACATATTTCCTAACACCTGTAAGAAATGCTCTAACTGTATTCTTACAGAACTAAAGCACATGTGCATGTGGGTATTTAAAGATACTACATATATATTTATTTATGTATTATATTATCTTTAAACACACACATGCACATGTGCTTTAGTTCTGTAAGAATGCAGTTATATATCTTTATGGTTAACCAATGAAAACCCAGTAGGTGAACAAGGCAGAAAGTAAACTAAAGATCCATTATACAACAGAAGCTGGTTTGCAAGTATGCTATGTACTGGGTTTGCAAGAAAAGGGGATTACATATGCACTGAATGTGAAAGTGCATTCCAGTTGACAATGCACGTGCTATAAGCAAAACAGATATCCCAGTAGCATGGTCAATTAGGCCAGTCTTATACTTTTCATTTATAGATAAATTGAATGAAACCAAGATATCTGGTGACAGTTGAGAGAGAGAGAGAGAGAGAGAGAGAGAGAAAGAATATCTGCATTTTTTTAAACAGAAAATGAAGTTATCATCAAAAGCATACTTAAAAATTCCAAAAAAATTTTTTCACTTATGACTTAAAATTCTCAACAAAGGTCCCCATATAATTCATTATTTTTGAAGTTATTCTACAGAAATTAAACAAAAGATAGGAAACACAATACAGATATATTATTAATAGAAGCCGAAAATAAAAATTATTGAAAGACTAAGATTTTATTTCAGCTCAACAAATTTATTTTCCATAACTGAATAATAAGGATCATGCAGACATTCTCTTTCTCCCTTTTTTTTTCTTTTGAGATAGAGTCTTGCTCTGTTGCCCAGGCTGGAGTGCAATAGTGTGATCTCTGCTCACCACAACCTCTGCCTCTTGGGTTCAAGTGATTCTCTTGTTTCAGTCTCCAGAGTAGCTAGGATTACAGGCGTACACCACCACGCCCAGCTAATATTTTGTATTTTTAGTAGAGATGAGGTTTCACCATGTTGGCCAGGCTGGTTTTGAATTCCTGACCTTGTGATCCACCCACCTTGGCCTCCCAAAGTGCTGGGATTACAGGCATGAGCCACCGCACCCGGCCCATGCAGACATTCTCATGAGCAAAATTTAAAAAAAATTTCTTCATCTGAAATGCCAAACAAAGTACACTACTTTATCTATATAAAAAAGAGGCAAAAATGTCAGTTTAAAGTTAAGCAAACCTAAACTAAACCAAAGTGATAAGCTATGGAATAAATAATAACAAACTATGTATCATATATAATATACTTTATAATATATAACACATGTGATATATGGCATGATATATAATATTATCTTAAAACAAGGTAGTCACCTTCTTTGCAAATGTGTCCATAGATCATTAACAAAAATTTATTATGCATTTGGCCAACATAAAACATTAATAAATTCCCAAAGCAGAAATTTAGGCCCTATTCCCTGACCACAATACTATACAACTAAAACCAAAAATACTAAACTTTATCAATATCTGTACCTTGTCAGGTAAGATTCATACAACCCTCAAGTTTGTTAGATAGAATGAGGATTTTACAATGAGGCCATCACAGGTCTGCAATTACAAAATGATGCAAAAATGAAAAAAACATGTGTAATACACTACCTGATTTTCTCATAAGCCCCACAAGTACGTCAAACAGAGGATAAGTGAAAGCTAGGCTGTAGCTACTAGGAGAGGTGTGATTCTATTATTTACACAAGAACTAGGCTATTTCTGTTTGCAACAGGATGCAAGGCTCTTGATAGCCTGAATATACGGTTATCGGTGACCTAAAATATTTTGTATGTATTTTCTGTGGATACTATGAAGCTGAAGACATCTCACCTCAAACTTGGTAAGTTTCCTTTTCTCACTGAGGCTGGTTGCTGCTTGAGAACAGAAAAAGTAGGCTTTTGCAGATGAGTTCAGGCAGTGGGTCTGAGTGATGATCATGTTCAATACATTCCCCAAGCTGTGCATCTACCTTATTATGTCATCTCTTTGCTATTCTGTTTTATCACTCTTTACTACTGCTTTGAAAATCTTCCTACCTAGTATTCCATCTAGGCTGGCCTCAAATTATTTCTCTCTCTTCCTTTCACACTACTACTTAGCAAAACTTTTTTTCAGACCTGATGATTCCTACTAGACACTGGGAGAGTGGACACTAATTTGTAATTCTTTCTTTTGACTTACCAACCTCATCAGGGTCATTTTTACTTAGAAATGAGACTCTTGTAAACTCAAGAGAATTTTGAATTTGCTATGCAAGGGTGAGCAAACTACAGGCCAGGGCAACATCTAGCCTACTGTCTTTTGAAGGTAAATAACAAACATGATCATTCATTCACATATTGTTCAAGACTGCTCTCAGGCTACAAAGAACAGAACTGAGTAGGACAGAGAGCACATGACTTATAAAACCTATAGTGCTCTGGCCCTTTCAAGGATGTTTGCCAAATCCTGGCCAAGCACAGTGGCTAGCACTGTTTAATAAATAAATGTATATGAATCACTGATTTTCAGGCAGGAATTTTACCTTCTTCCTTGTCCTAAAGCTTTCTCTACAACTCTCACTCTCAATAGCTATGGCTTAGACCTTGAGGCTAGAGGAGACCTAGTCTATTCCATATCCCTTTATAAAGACAGGCCAAGAACCACAACTGAGGATAGGAAATAGGCCTGCTTCATTTGTCTTCGGCCAACCTTAGTTCTCACAAAGAGACTACCATCTGATACGTAGCTGTTTCCAACATCCAAGGTATGCTGTGTCCTATGGGAAAAATAGACCCTGGTCACTTTGGTCTCCTTCAGGAATAAGGAAACTGACTCCTCAGGAGGTTCTCATAAGTCATTTGTCAAACCCTGCCCCTTCCCTCTTCACTTCACCTGGCTTTCCTTGCTCTAGTGTGTATTTCCTTGCCATCTCTATAGATCCAATTCTCACTTGTCCTTTGTTTACTTTATTTACTTTGACTGTTGAATGATGCCAAATTCAGATCTTTACTGTCCCTCATTACCAGGTAGCATCATCACTTTGGGCTGTAACATTGACAGTCTCCTTGCCTAGTCTAGTCCTTGGCTTAACCTCAAGTGGAGTTGGATTATAAAGATATGACCAACTACATAGCTGACACATCCCATATCATTAATAAGACTTTTACTTCTTAGTCTTCCTAGAGTTTACAAGTCATTTAGCATTGTTATCTGCTCACTACTGGGAAAAACAAAAAACAGATCCCAAATGCCTCCATCCTATTATTACTTGTTCTGCAGTAGGTGGGACTGCAGGTGTGTGCCACCATGCCATATCTGGCTAATTAAAAAAAAAAATTTTGTAGTGGGTGTGAGTTGGTTGAAGGTAATGATTTTTTTTTTTAAAGACAAGTGAAAAAATAATTAAAATAATTTTTTTTTTGGTAGCAATAGGGTCCCGTGATGTCTCCCAGGCTGGTCTCGAACTCCTGGTTTCAAGTGACCCTCCCGCCTTGGCCTCCCAGAATGTTGGGATTATAGGCAGAAGCCACTGCACCTGGCAAGATGGATTTAAATAAGATATAGGTATTCTCAGAAGACCAGAGAGACAGCTGTGTGGGGAAGAAGCTTTCAAATTTATGGGGTAGAAGGTTAGATGCTATAAGCATTAGAATATTCTATAGTAAACTTTTAATATAAGGAATCAATTAGAAATCACAGCAATAAGTTTCAGTTTATTTTGAGGAAACTTATCACTGACCTAGAAATACCTTACCTTTGTTTCAGCCCTCTAAGGCAGGGGTCCCCAACCACCAGGCCATGGATCATTACTGGTCTGTAGCCTATTAAGAACCTGGCCTGGCTGGGCACAGTGGCCCATGCCTGTAATCCCAACACTTTGGGAGGCTGAGGCGGGCGGATCACCTTCCTAACCAACATGGTGAAACCCCGTCTCTACTAAAAATACAAAAATTAGATGGGCGTGGTGGCGTGCACCTGTAGTCCCAGCTACTCTGGAAGCTGAGGCAGGAGAATTGCTTGAACCCGGGAGGCGGAGGTTGCAGTGAGCCAAAATTGCACCACTACACTCCAGCCTGGCACCTGGTGACAGAGCAAGACTCTGTCTCAAAAAAAAAAAAAAAAGAAAAAGAAAAGAACCTGACTTAATGGGGCGAGTGAACATCACCACCTGAGCTCGGCCTCCTGTCAGATCAGCAGCAACATTAGATTCTCGTAAGAGCACAAACCCTATTGTGAACTGCACATGTGAGGGATATAGACTGTATGCTCCTTATGAGAATCTAACTAATGCCTGATGATCTGAGGTGAAACAGTTTCATCCCGAAACCATCCCTCCTCACCCTCCTGGTCCATGGAAAAACTCTTCCATAAAACCAGTTCCTGGTGCCAAAAAGGTTGGGGATAGCTGCTCTAAGGTTTTATTCTAGTCTTCACTTGCCTACTCTTCAGGGTAATCTTTGCATTCTAAGATACTCAGGGCAAGTACCTGGCATGTTTTGGCAGATAAGTAGGTTATATAGCTTTGAAATAAAAAGCTCACAAACCTTAAATAAAAATGTAAAATGTTCCAAATTAAAGATGTCCAAATTGGGCATCTCTAAAGGTAAAATTAAAATTCTCTTTAATTACATATATAACCCTTGTCCCAACATCAAGCTTAGAATAATGTTTGCAGATATTGAAGAAGACCCTCTCTGAGTAAGGAGACTAAGAAAAAACTGAGATGGGACCTATATAAACTTCTTATATCTCAGGCTATAATGCCAGAATATTGTTAAAGTTACTTTCTAAAAATCTTGTTTTAAGTGAAAATCTTTCATGACAAAGCTCATCACTAATCGTCCTATGATTTAGATGTTAAGGACTCAATTACATTTTATATACTCCTAATACAAGTAATGAGAAATCATGGGGTATCACAAACCAAGGTATGAGTTTTTTATAAAAGCATATTCTAAGAGAGTACTTCTTGAGTATTTTTAAATGAAGCCAAAAAGTTGATTTGGAAAACAGCAACAGTTATTTTCTGATTTACTATGCTTCCTTTAGGTATTCTGCAACATATCAATAGGTTAGAAACTTTATGTTTTTGAAGCAACATTTTGAAGTAAGAATAAAAAGTCCCAAAAGGTCCACTGTGGATTTCTGGATTGTCTGTAGAATGATACAAGATACTTTAACTCACCTCCAGATGCCTTTGACCTTTCTTTCAACTTTTCTGCAGCCATTTCACCATAGCTGGGAAGTTCTGACATCTTCACTCCAGATCGAGCTTCTGCTATTAGCTGACGAGCTCTCTCTCTCAGCTGCCGACGTCGCTCTTCATCTTGCTGCTAAGATATATTGAACAGTTGCCAACTCAGTAATTGACAGAAATGCAATTTCATTTTCAATCTGATCATCATGATAGTAACTGGTTTACAGCATGGTGCTTGGCCCACATTATAAATAGGATGCTCTATATCAGTTGGATGTCACACCATTTTTAAAAGACATCCTAGAATCAGATTTTTTAAAACATTTACAAATTATTATATTAAAATGTCCATTAAAAATATAAACTAAAGAATGATTGGTAATACATATTACTGAGACAATATCAGAAATCATTATTAATAAAAGAATCCAGCTTATAGAAAAAAGTCACAATACTGAGAACAGAATTTCAATTAATATGTTTTAAGTATAGAATTTAACTTGTTATTTTTGAATAAAGGCACAAAGCAGTGACTAAAAGACATCTTTGATAGCAGAAAATGCTGCTATACTATGCTGATCAAATACTATATAGGAAATGGCATATTTAGGGGGCTAGAGTAAGAGTAGGCATAGTTTATCAGTACATAATTTTGATGTAAAAACTACCAACAAGAATAATCCAATAGTGATGTGAATTTCTTTTTGGTAACTTCCTCTCTCCCCAAATGCACACTGAGAAGAAAAATTAAAATCTAATGTGGTTTCTGATATTTAAAATAACTAGACAAATAAGAGAGTTGTTGACTACTAAAAAAGGATTATTGGCCTGGTGTGGTGGCTCACACTTGTAATCCCAGCACTTTGGGAGGCTGAGGTGGGTGGATCATCAGGTCAAGAAATTGAGGCCATCCTGGCCAACATGGTGAAACCCCATCTCTACTAAAAATACCAAAAAATTAGCTGGGCGTGGTGGCATGCACCTGTTGTCCCAGCTACTCGGGAGGCTGAGGCTTGAACCCGGAAGGCAGAGGTTGCAGTAAGCTGAGATCGCGCCACTGCACTCCAGCCTGGCAACAGAGTGAGACCCCGCCCCCTGACCAGAAAAAGATTTATTCATATTATAAATCACAAACAATGTGAAACTGCTTTGTAAATTGAAAAGTATGTAAAATAAAGCATTATTATGACAAAACAAAGACTGAAATAATCTGGCCCCAACATATATTTAAGGGTTATCTCCTCTTGACATCTCCAAACCTCCATTAAACCTCACATCTATTTATACAGAATTGTTTCAAGTTGGGTCTGAAGAATGAGTAGCATTTGGAATGAGTAGAGATAAGAGTTGGTGGTTAAGTAGGTCAATGTAGAAGAGATGAGGAGGTAGGAATAGTACAAAAACACAGAGGCAAAAAAGTATATGAGGGAAAAGAACACAACCTAGTTTTCCTGAACACGGGCAAAAACAGTGATAGACAAAGCGAGAAAAATAAATTTGGGGAGATACTTCAAAGGCCCTTTCCAACAGGGAGAGGTGCTTTAATTTTATTATAAAGACGGCAGGGACCACTGCTGGGTTTTGTTTTTAAGCGTATGTCTTTTTTTTTTTTTTTTTTTTAAAGTCTAGGGGAATCATCAGTCAGAGGTGTATTTGAGAAAGATCAATCAGGCAATGGTGCATCAAACAGACTGGCATAGAAGGACTGGCAATAGACTAGTTAGGAGGCTCTTAAAACAAGAGTCCAAGGAAACTGTACTAAGATACAAGACTACAATGGTGACAATGGGAATAGAAAGAGATGAGTGTAATGCATTAGAAAAAAAATTGGAGGTATCAATTCTTGATAACAGATTAGATGTGAAGGGAGGGAAAAAAAACTCAGAAATTTTAAATTTAATCAACTAGTAGAACTGTGATGTTAATAATAGAAATAGAAAAACTAAAAGAAACTACAAGAAGGGAGGGAGAGAAAGTCTGTGCTAAGACACGCTGGGTTTGAGAAGCTGGCAAGGCATCTGAGTAAAGATGTTAGTAGGTAGTTGAGAAATAAAATGGATACTAGGATGTGAGGTCAGACTATGACTAGAGAGCTGATGAAGTTATAGGAATCCATGAAAGCACTTGACGAGGTACCCTAGAGAAAAAGGAGGGACACTGACTAAAACATGGAAAACATCTATCTATATCTAGATAAGAGGAAAAGAGGACACAGAAAGAGGGAGAAAAGAACTAGAACACTGAAGTATCCAGAGAATCAAAGTAGAAGAGGCTTTCAAGAAAAAGAAGTAATCAATTGCAGTCAATGCCAATGGTAGAGGTTAATGAGTCTGAAAATTTTAAAAGGGCAATGAAACTTTTTGAGACATTTATGTATTTTAAACCACATTAAATAGTCTGTTGCCTTAACAAACAAACAAAACAAAACTTGGTGACATATCATTAGGGACAAGCGTAGAATCCAATGGGTAGAACTCCAGTCCAGGCAATTTTTTTCACAAATTTCTTGAGAAATCAAGTAAGCTGCCAAAACTAATGAAGGTAGGTTAACGGGGATGTCCAATGGACCCAGGGACAAGTTTCAAGCTCCCAGTAGAGAAACTGGGATAATTTCAATTTCAAAAAGAAAAATGACTGCAATGAATTGAATCAATAAGATCACACATGAAACAAGGAAAATTCGAGTCCAATATGATATCCAGAACATAGAAGGATATAAAAACTCATGTATTATTTAAGGCAGCTTTTGAAATAACTCCTAAAAAGTAGTAATTAAAGGAAAAGAATAAATTATTTTGTCTTTCCAGTGGGAGATGAATATTAGAGTAACCAAAGAGTCTTAGTCAATAAGAGAAAAGCTCTACTATATACATATATAGACAGTATCTTGTTCTGCCATCTAGGCTGGAATGCAGTGGTACAATCATGGCTCACTGCAGCCTTGACCTCCCAGGCTTAAGCGATCCTCCCACCTCAGCCTCCTGAGTAGCCATAACTGCAGGCATGAGCCACCATGCCTGGCTAATTTTTTAAAAAAAGTTTCTGTCCTCCTGTACCCTTTCCGATTGGATCTGAACGTTGATCTTGGTGGTCGTAAAAGGAGGAAAACTAATACTGAAGCTGGCCTCAATGTTGTAATCTGGTATATAGCATGTGGGCTAGTTTCAAATAGGTTAAAAAAAAATGTTTCTGTAGAGACACGGTCTCCCCTGTGTTGCCCATGTGGCAAGCGTGCCTGGCCTAGCTCTACTTTATATCATTTAACAAATGCCCTTAAAGATAGAATTATAAAAAAAATCACTTTGCAAATCATAATGAATTATTCTGGCCAGGATAATTAACTGTTATTAAAGCTCTTAGGTAAATGTCTGATGGGGAACTGGATAGTCATGCTGCAGCCAACTGTATTTTCCAAAGATGGCTACAGCAGTTATCACTCATCCCACATGCTCTTCTGCAATATAACCTTGCCACTCCCTCAATAAGAAGAAGAGTTTAATTCTTCTGAGCCAGCTTTAGTGACTTGTATGTAAGTAATAGAACGTGGAAGTGTTGCAGGTGATTTCCAAGGCTAGGTCAGAAAAGGCCACACCCCTTCTGCCTAAGCTCTCTTGAAATTCTTGTATTTGGTCCTCTTTCTGGGAACCCAGCAGTAATGTAGTGAGAAGCCCAAGTTACATGTAGGTGCTCCAGTTGACCATTCTAGCCAAATTCAGCCTTCAGTCATTCTGGCCAAGGTCCCAGACATGTGAATGAAGAAGGCTTTAAATGACCTCAGCCTCTAGCCATTTTGAGCCACACCCTACTGTTAAAGTCTTCCTAGCTGATGTCTTGGACAATGTGGAGCAGAGACAAAACATGCCCACTGTGCCCTGTCTGAAGTCCTGACCCACAGAATTAGTAGAGCATAACAGCAAGACATTTTTTTTAATATCACTAGGTTTGGGGTGCTCTGTTACACAGCAATAATAACTGGGACATATGCTTAAGTAAGACCACATAGATTAATTTTAGTTGCAAGGGGAACTTGTAGATAAGAACTAGATTCAGAGATTAGGGACCACAAATCTAGAGGCTGTTCATAGCACCATTAATGTTGGGTCAATCATATGTTACATGTTTTTTGATATGAAGCACATGAAATAAATGCAACTCACCTATAATATTCTACCAAAAATATTTAAAGTGAATCTACTCAACCTTTGGATATAATTTCATGTTTCACAAACACAGAGGATAGAGAAGCATGATAAATGACACAGCAAGGAAACAACCAAACAGATCCAGAAGGTAGAATATCCTAGACAACTGACCTGGTCATTTTAATAAGTCAGAGTTAAGAAAACAAACACACACCACAACAACATATAACCAACCACCACCACCAACAAAACAGACTTAACTAGATGCAATGTACAGTCCTATGTTGGATACTGGTTTGGACAAACCAGTTATAAAGGATATTGCTGAGTCCATTAGATAAATCTCAGTATGATCCCAGTATTAACAGAGTGGAAACACAACCTGACTGAAAAAACCTTATCCAGCAAAAACTTGATTTTTATATTCTGGCAAAATAAATACATCATAAAAAGAGATTTGGAAGGGTATTTGCAAAGTTGTCATGGTGAAGATTTCTGGGTATCAAAATTTGCTATTTTTATTTTCTTTTGTCTTAATTTTCTAATTTTATATAATACACATGTACTATTCTTATAATAAAAATTATTTTAAAAAATAATCTCGACTAGTCATGGTGGCACACATCAATTATCCCCACTACTCAGGAGGACTGCTTGGGCCCAGGAGTTCAAGACCAGCCTAGGCAACTGGGTTACTCGCAAGACCTTTCCTTAAAAAAGCAAAGTGATGTATTGATATGCTTCCTGGAGAATATATTGTGGTAGGGGCAAAAAAATAGAGGCTTAACATTCATTTGAAATTTTATTAGTATCTGGAAACACAAGCTTAATCATAGGCAAGAAATAGTATGCAATAGGCATAGTGAGACTGAAGATGCAAGAATAACATAAAAAATCCTCAGTTTACTATCAGTATTTCTTTTTTTCTTTTTTAAATTTGAGACAGGATCTCACTCTGTCACCTGGGCTGGAGTGCAATGTTGCAATCATAGCTCACTGCAACCTCGACCTCCCAAGGCTCAGGTGATTCTCCCACCTCAGCCCTGCCTCCACCCCAAGTAGCTGGGACCACAGATGTATGCTACCATGTCTGGCTAATTTTTGTAATTTTGTAGAGTTGGGGTTTTGTCATGTTCCCCAGGATGGTCTCAAACTCGTGGGCTCAAGTGATCCACTCACCTTGGCCTCCCAAAGTGTAGGGATTACAGGCGTGAGCCACCACACCTGGCCAACTACCAGTGTTTCTAAACTTGAAAAATATACTAGGAATAAAAGAAAATACAGGATTGATAATGGTGAGTTTGATGATGGCTGCTGCTATCTCCTGAGCATTTATGTGCTACATGCTTTAAGTGCATAATACTTAATTTTCACATCCCTATTTTTACCAGTGAAAATATTTAAGTTTAGAGTCACAGGGTTCCACAGCTAGACTTGATGTCAGAGCCAGGTGTTCAGCTCAGGTCTGCTTCACTCCAGAGCCTTTGCTCTTAACCACTAAACTATATGATTCCCAAAGTATCAAATTATATGATCAAATGAAGAAAATGGAACTTTTACTAAACTTTCATCTTCCAAACTTATAGAAAGTTAAGAGCACTAATAAAAACCATTATTTAATATGCCTCAGGCAACTAAGTTTAAGTGTATTTCACTGAGTGAATAATAACTTCTTACATAACTGGAATTTGGTGATCCAAACTAAAATGAAGGGTCATTTTTACTGAGTTAAAATGAAATAAATGAGTCTACTTTTCTGAGTATGAAATGGCAACTTATTTTTTTTCTCACAAGCTATTGCCTCCTCCACCCCTCATAATACTCCCATCTGCAAATGTTTCTGAGAGCTTACTAAGAGTGCAATTTAAAGCAGGCAATCATTAATAAAACCAACTCTAAATACTAATTAGGGACACTTTATCAATTTCTATGTAAACTGTTTGTTTGTACTTATTTACTCATCATTGTTCTCTATACAATAGAAAAAAATGCAAATGAACAAATCAGAATGTAGCTCTAATGGGACTTTCTGTTTATAACCATTAGCCCAGAGGTGTGCTGTAATTCAATTCTCAAGTAGCAAGATTTAGCCTCATTAACAGACTGCAAGGGCAGGTTACAACTCATAAAACCCTACAGTAAACAAAGTTTATGGACACAGCACAAAATCTTGAGCCTGACTGACAGAATTCTAGTTCCCTATCAGATTGTCTTAATTTACTTTTCTACTAATGTCCTAACACCACAGAGACAATTTTGCTTGGGCCTGGAGCTCTCCAGTGGGATGGCATATCTGGGTTGTTTGTTTTCTCACCCTTTAACTTCCCCTAAGACAAAAAACCAACTGAGAAAATAAAAGTTAATTGTTAAGGTCATGAAGAAAAAGCTTGTAATTATAGTAATTGATTATGCCACCAATATTAGTTTAATTGATAGCACTAATTTTCAGTTTATTAGTCTTCGGGTTTATCATAAGTAAAACTGGTTCATTTTAATTTTTACATGTAGGCTCCATTAAAAGTTTTTGTAATAATATGGAAACAACAGATAGCAACAAAATCTATGCTTTTTTTTTAACTCAAAATAGCCACATTGTTTGTGTATAAGGATAAAATGACCAGAGAGAATGGAAAATGATTATCTTATTATTTTTGTATAGCGTTCAGCACAAACTGCTCAAATACATACATAAAATTTCTGAAAATGAGTCTGCCTAAACCTAAGTAAAGAAATGGGTTTTTGATATCGGCTTTGACCACTGTATATTCAAAAAAATACAGTGACTCACAGCTGTAAATAAATCATGTTCACTATGTGTGCTGGAAAAAAGTCCTCTCACTGGATTGCAGAGGCAAAGCAACTTAGAAGACTGCTGTCACTTAAAAGATAAGTATACTTTAAAAGTCCAATACATAGGAAACCCATATATTCTTCATTTACTTACGTAGTCTAGATAGACTTAAATAAATTGAAGTAGTTAGGCTTCCTGTTTCTAAGAATGGGTCTAATGACATTCACCTTTTCCTGTATGGTATTATTTAGAGTTAGACTGAGTTATAAAGGATAATCTAGCTTTTGTAAGATGGATGTGTACTCTTTGGAGGGTTTGATAGAAATCGTATTTTTGGGAGGTCTCCCTCTGCACGACTATCTTTTTACAATTTGTAACAAATTTTTGAGTAAATACTAGTTCTGTGTCCTGTGTGCTCATACATGTATATGTATTGCTCATTTACTCCTCACAATTCTGTGAGATAGCTGCTATCATTACAATTTGATAAAAACTGAATCTCACTTAAATATACTGCCCAGTGTCATATATCTTGTAGACAGCATAGTAAGAATTAAATTCAGTGTCTGTTTGATATCAAAGCACTGGCCCTATCTATTACATTACTGCTATCCAGAGCATTTTTCTGAGACCCTATAGTTATTATGATTTTTTAAAGCTCTAGTTCTTTATATACACTTGGGCTATACAAACCAGTTTAAATTTCCCTTTATGCCACTGAATACAGAGAGATGAAGAGCAACTAATTTGTTTACATTCATTTAAAATTTAGGTTCCCAACCTTAAATTATAAGCCTTTAGAAAAGTGATAAATGTATTTAAGCTTTGCATTGCTCTTTGCTAACATCTTCAGGAAAAGACAAAAGTCCTGTTATAGTGCAAAAAGAGCCCTATTTCAAGCCAATGGATTTAGAATATTCAAATACAGAAGCTGGATCAGAACTAACCACTTTGGACATAAACTTAAATAATATTTAGCCCTTTCATAGCATGTCTTCAAGTTACTATTTTCCTTATCATTCTGAAATGGTCTACAATCTGCCATAGATAGATGCACTAGTAAAACTTGACAATTTAAGGACAAACTCTTCAAGAATAAGTAATGTAATTCCTTGTTTCCTTTCCATAAAAATGTATTGGTATGCAATTTTTATATTTCACAGTTCACCGACATCTAGGCAAGCTTTCTTCCACTGCTTCAATGGTGCTACTTTTAATTTTATCCTCCTTAGTCGTAGTAATTAAAGTGATCAGCAGTGGCATCCCAGCGGCTTTGACACAGCTACAACCCCCTAGCAGACTTTTGCTTTTAAGGGGAAGAGGAAGAAAAAGACTGGAGTTTCATTTCACAGAGAACAAGAAAATCAAGC
>PVKP010010351.1:57500-64944 GCA_004027715.1 Plecturocebus donacophilus
GACAAATCATTTGGTACTAAATTCTAAAGACACGTAGAGTGCATAAAGAACTGATGGCTTGATTAGCTCTTGTGGCGCAATTGAAGGAGCTGTCTCACAGATTCTTCATTTGGAGAAACACTTTGATCTTTGTTCAAGTCAATTCATGAACATCAACTGACAAGACTGCATGAAACACCCTGATGGTTAGGTCCAAACTCCAAGCAAACTATTTGGTTTCATTAAGGGCTTCCAGAAAAGGTGACCAAGACAATCCTTTCAGAAGCCAACACACAAGTGACTCTTTAAATTCTAATGTGCACAATGTATGACAGAAGGCTACACATATAAGCAATTGGGCAAGTATGGGAATATCTACTTTGTGACAAAAAGGAAAGTCACATTTCAGTTTCACTCTCATTAAGGCATTGTAAGGTTCTTATACAATATCAAAACTCTACGTCAATAATATCTAGGCAGAATCATTTAAAAAAAACACTAAAAAAGTTGTGCATATTTTTTAATGGAGAGAGAGGAAAATAAACTTGCTAAACATTTCATAAAATAGAGTAAGATATTAAGAAATTAATTAGAGGGCTTTCTTTTCTATAGTTAATTTTTTAATTGCAGTTTAACCCCCTTTTAGAAAGGGGATTGTTTCAAAGGGCTCATTTTTGCACCCACCCTGTCAAAGAAGGTCAGAAACACTCAAGTATAAAGTCACTGCACTACTGTGGCACAAACAGTTTCTGCGGCTAAAATCAAACAAAGACCAATTAAACTAATCATAACGTTCCAGTGAACACAAGGAAGCTCACCTGGTATTTCTGGACTTCTTTCGTGAATTTTCAAATCTACTCAGTTCTTGGTATTATAATTACCTTGACCAAAATACTGTGAAATTACAGCTCTGATCTACTAATGGCTGAAAAAATCAAGTCGTTGTGGTTTCATGCCAAGGGGCCATAGCAAGGTGGCGCAATGATTTCTGACACAGAAGACAACTTCTAAAAACTCAAAAGGGAAAATTAACGGGATGTGGTTTACATTGCCAAAGACTGTTCATTAATTACCAATTTAATCACTGCTGGAGGCATGACATTACAAAAATCTGGCTGAAAGTTCTAATAGATTATGAAGACCACCTAAGAAGAGTGACCAAGAAATGTACAAAACAATTAATACTGTTTCACTGCTATCAAAGACACTCAGATTATTTTACATCAAATGAAGCAAAGGAATTAGTAGCTTCACACTGCCACCACTAGGAACTGTAAATATAATAGCACACAATTAGTAATGCACATGTGACTTTTCGTTCAAGGCATATATCCTTGGGAAAGCAGGAACATGATAAGAAGAACAAAAGAAACGTTAAAAAATGAAATGAATAAAGATTTAAAAGCTACTCTTGTGCATGCTGAGCAATAACAAAATAGGCAATATAAAACACAGCTTTAGTAATGGTGATATTCATCCTGGGATGTTCAACACGGCACTGAACAGCCATATGGAAAATGTCCACAGCCATTAATACTTACATAAAAGAAGTGTTCCTGATGCTAAGACACCTATCCCTAACTTCATGCATTCATGGCAACCTCAAATAAGACTTTTGAGGCTAGGGGTTTATGGCCACATAAATAGAAAAGATGCTTGAGTTTGTTTTCCTCCACATCAATGCTGGTATTTTGTATGATTTTGAAGACATGCTAGCAAGCTAACAATATGTTTTCTAAGAAGTCTAGTAACTATTGTTAGGATAGCAGACTTCAAATCAACTTACATTTAGACATAATAGATAAACTATTATTTAAAATAATACAGAATAAAAACCACTGCTTTGTATAGAGCTATTTATGCTGAACATAGAAGTATGCCAGCATTCTTCTCCTCTAAAATGCAACTATAAAAAGATCAGCTATACATTCAAAGCGTCTTACTGGTTTGAAATAGATTTTACACATGAAATATTTTGGTGATTGTGTTGAAGTAAAAAATAAGGATATATTTTCATTTCAGTGCCTTGGGCACAGACAGTCCAGCTCATAGGGAGAATAAAAATTCCTAAATAAAATCTGTATATTATTAAAGGTTTTAGATTTTTTAACTAAAAACTCACTCTGTATGTTACTAAAGGTTTAGATTTTTTAATAATAAGTGATAATTGACATCCTTTCATACAAGATTACAAATGTAAAGTCAAATTACTTCTTCCTAATAGTAGAACTGATAATATGTGTAATTAGGAAAAAGACAAAATTTTAACTTGAACTTAATTTTAAAGCTTTGATTCCTAGGAGGCTATTTATTTAAGACAGCCAATATTCATAAATATGTAAGTATAATCTTATACATATTTTTATGATGTTACATACTTAGAACACATACATATGAAAACTACAGAAAAAGATACTATTAGAAATTACTAAAAAAAGTTTGGTGTTTTTTACCAACTGAATGGCAAATGCTTTCTTTATTATTTCAAGAATATCTAGTGATCTTATCTAAATCTGCTACAATTATCAGCATGACAGACTAGTGCCATTTAAATCAATAATTTCTAATCAACATCAAAAGTACACAGTTGACGTCTCACCCTTCATGGCCATAAAATACCCGTCAAAGCTTTAATTTGCAAAAGAGCAACTTGCATTCTCTTAGTTCTCTTAAGCCATTTGGATTCATTTCCAAAGGTGAGTTTAAAAAAAAGTCACTGTGTGGTTACTAGTCTTTGCAGTTAACGAAGAACTGATCAAACTAAAATCCTTTCCCATGTATACTGTTTTCTTTAGAGGATTCAAACATTCCTTCAGGTCTTTAAAGATGAATACTGCAAACCTTCCAGGACTTGTTGCTAACTTGCAGTTTGATCCTGCTACCTGCTATGTGAGAAAAGGCTCCTAAACCAGTTGAGTGTAATGGGTGGGCCATTATGCCAGCAGATTAAATATAAGATGAAAAACTTCAAGTCTGTTTTATAATAGCATTGTAATTACTTTCTGATACTTCTTTCTAAAATGCTTCCAGATACCTAACAACTATCTGCAAATCATACTCTTATGCTACATAAATATTGCTTAAACAAAAGAAAAACAAACATATTTATAAATTCATTGATGATTAGACTAATTAGACTGAAGTTTCATCCTGATTTTTAGATTTTCCTTTTTTTTAGATTTTCTACATATAAAATAGATTTTATTCTTTTTAAAAAGTTATAAACTTATATAGCATCATTCTTCTGATACGTCCAAAGTGCTTTACAAATATGCTAACAAAAATTCCAAGGACTGTGGGTAGCAGGACTGTTATCCTTTATTTTGCTTACAGTGTATGAATTTTAAACTTTGGCACATCAAGTGCAAATATCTCTTTCAGATACCTATACAAGTATATAAGTGTTATTAAATGGAATGGTGGGTTTCTTAAATGCATTTTTAAAAAAGCAATTATATTCCAATGCAAAGTAATTAGCAAAAGCATCTGGTACAGATTAGCTTTTATTTTATTTTGTTTATTTTTTGTTTTTATTTTATTATTTTTTTGAGATGGAATCTTATTCTCTTGCCCAGGTTGGAGTGCTGGGGCACAATCTTGGCTCACTGCAACCTCTGCCTCTTGGGTTCAAGTGATTCTCGTGCCTCAGCCTCCAGAGTAGCTGGGACTACAGGCATGTGCCACCACACCCAGATAATTTTTTGTATTTTTGGTAGAGATGGGTTTTGCCATGTTAGCCAAGCTGGTCTCGAACTCCTGATCTCATATGATCTGCTCACCTTGGCCTTCCAAAGTGCTTGGATTACAGGTGTGAGCACCCTGCCCAGCCTATTTTTATTTTTTTGAGACAGAGGCTTGCTCTGTTGCCCAGGCTGGAGTGCAGTGGTGCAATCTCTGCTCACTGCAACCTCCACCTCCAGTTCAAGCAATTCTCTTGCCTCAGCCTCCTGAGTAGCAGGGACTATAGGCATGCAGCACCATGCCTGGCTAATTTTTCTACTTTTAGTAGAGATGGGTTTCACCATGTTGGCCACGCTTTTCTCGAACTCCTGACCTCAGGTGATCTGCCTGCCTCAGCCTTCCAAAATGCTGGGATTACAGGCCAGATTAGCTTTTAAAATTCTATTTGTACATACCTGGGGGGAAAGTATATGGGGAAATGGAATAATAAAGAAAAATAATAAAAAAGGAAAGTTTTTCTTGGGAGTCTGTGTTTATATATTATACAATCAAGAAGGCTCCTTTAGATTACCTGCTGGGTGGACTGCTGAAGCTATCAAACTCCTGAGTTGTAATTTTAAAAATGATTTAAAATACATGTGTAAAACAATGAAAAACACAAATATCACACCTAAAACTTACATTAGTCAAATCCAACCTTTGAAAATCTTCATAGAACGAAAGGAACAGAAAGAAAAGGAACATAAAACGCAGAGAACCAGAGCAATGAAATCTGTCTCCTATAGATATAATTTCAGGGAGCAAATGAAACAGGTTAATGCACAAAGATATGAATGAATCATGTAAACTTTCATGTAAGAAGACTTGAAAGGCAATAAGTAGTTGTACCGAGTATTCACTAAAATATGCAATGGTAGTCCTGCCAAAAATTTAGAAAAATTAAAAGGTTTATGGTATCTGTGTTGGTGAGTCGTCCTTTGAGGGAAATTACAACTTAAATCTTTCCTGAGGATAACTTAAACGGAATATGTACATAAGGATCCACCCTATAAGATTACCAAGAGTTGTTTTCAGTGTCTTAGAAACAGCTTTCCAGGCTAGCAGCCTAAAGCTATACTCATTTTGAAAGGGACTGTTTTGCAGAGTGTTGTAATTCAAGGCAAAACTGAAAGCTGAACTCTAATCAGAGTCCCAGAATATGGGAAAAGCAGGTGTGTGTAAGGATTTGGCAAGCACACATCGTAACAACAATGAAAGGTATCATAATGTACGATTGGAGAATAGCAAGAAAAGAATGTTACAAGCTTAAGTCCCCAAGTGGCAAAAGTAATTTTATCTGTAACTGACTTCAGACAAAGGAACACTAACTTTCTCTGCTCAATTCTGTTTTAAAGACCTTCAGATAAACATTTATTTTTCCTGTTTACAGACCTACTAAGAACCTCTTTATAACAAAGTTTTCATGTTTAAGCTCATTTTTTATTAGTTGACACTCAGAGGATATGAAAAATAGCCTGTCACTATTTCCTTCATTTATTCATTCAACAAACATTTACTAAATATTACTACTTGGTGCTGGGCATACAAGGTCCTTGTACTATTAAACAGCCGACTGCTGACCGAGAGAAAGAGATTTGTAAGTAGATAATTATATTGGGATGAAAGCATGCTGTGGTAGAGAATAATAGAAAAAGATATAGGAAAGAGATTTAACTTTACTGCAAGGAGCCATGAGGTGAGTGTTTAAAAAAGTGCTATTTCAGTAGAAACTATCAAGGGAAGACGGGTATTTTGAGGCAACAACAGCAAATGCTTGACACAAGAATGAAAGAGTATGGCACATTTCAGATACAGTAAGCAACTTATAACTGGACTGTAGAATGAAAAAAATGAGAGAGAGGTAAGAGACAAGGCTTTAAAGGGAGGGGACAGGATTTGCAAGGGCACGAGGCCATGATGAGTCGTTCGTAAGTTTATTCTCTTAGGGGCTACCAGATGGATTTTTTTTTTGAGACGGAGTCTCACTCTGCCCCCTAGTTTTGAGTGTAGTGGTGTGATCTCAGCTCACTGCAACCTCTACCTCCCAGGTTCGATAAATTCTCCTGCATCAGCCTCCTGAGTAGCTGCGACTACAGGCACATGCCGCCATGCCTGGCTAATTCTTTGTATTTTGGTAGAGACAGGGTTTCACCATGTTGTGCAGGGTGGTCTCGAAATCCTTAGCTTAGGTAATCCACCCGCCTCGGACTCCCAAAGTGCTGGGATTACAGGCGTGAGCTACCACGCCCAGCCTACCAGATGGATTTTGAGGCTTCATATATTCAAATGATTACTTAAGCTTCCCAGTTATATCTTTTTTATATTTTATAAGCCTTTCTTTCCTTACAAGTAGATCTTTGCTTTCATTGTTTTAACCCTTTTCTGAATCCCCTGTAAATTCTCACTTTTTCTCAACCCAGAACTAAATACAAAAGTCTCACAAGTGGCTAACTGTACTGAGTACACAGACATTGTCCCACACACTATGTTTCTATTTAAGTACTATAATAGCAATTATTAAAATAGCTCTTCTCATTATTTTTGGTATTCACCAGAAGGACTTAGTTTAGTTGTATAGAAACAAAATACAGTGGAATAAAATAAAGAAATTGCTAAAGAAGTTTTAAACCAGTGGTCTCTTAAGTAATAAGTAAGAACTCTTGTAACTCAATAGCCAACCCCCACTCCCAAAACAAACTGTTAACTCAATTAAAAAGTGGGCTAAGGACTTGAATAGACATTTCTTCAAAGAAGACATACAAATGAACAACAGGTACATGAAAAGATGTTCAATGTCACTAATCATCAGGAAAATGCAAATCAACATCACAATGAGATATCACTCCATGCTTATTTCTAACAAGCTATTGTTTGAAACAATATTGGCTATTATTTAAAAAACAAAAGTAATAAGTGTTGGTGAGAGTGTGGAGAAATTGGAATCCTTGCACACTGTTGGTGGTAATATACAATTATGCAACTGTTACGGAAAACAGTATGAAGGTGCCTCAAAAAATTAAAAACAGAACTACCATATGATCCAGCAATCCCACTTTGGGGTATTTATCCTAAAAAACCAAAATCAAAAACTGAAGATCTTGAAGAGATTTTAGCACTCCTATGTTCACTGCAGCATTATTCACAATAGCCAATATGTGAAAACAACCTAAATGTCCATCAGCAGATGAATGGATAAAAAGAATGTGATATATACCTACAGTGAAATACCATTCGGCCTTTAAAAAGTAGTCAGTCCTGTTACATGCTACAACATAGATGAGCCTTGATAACATTAGGCTAAGTGAAATAAGTCAGTTACAGAAAGACAAATACTGCATGATTCCACTTATATGAGGTATCTAAAATAGATTCATAGAATCAAAGACTGGAATAGTGGTAGACAGGAACTGGAAGGAAGGGGAAATGTGCAGTTACTCATGTACAGGAATAAAGCTTGAGCTAAGCAACATGAATAAGTTCTGAAGATCTGCTATAAAACATTGTATCCATAGTCAATAATAATGAATTGTACACTTAATTTTTTTTAAAAAACAGTAGCTCTCATGTTAATTGTTCTTATCACAATAAAATGTTTAAAACATTGAGTCTTCCAATTTATGAACATAGTATGCCCTTCCATTTATTTATTCTTTTATATCTTTCAGAATGTTTTAGTTTTCTGCCTAAAGGTCTTGCATATTTCTTGTTAGCTTTATTCTTTTTTTTTTTTTTAATTTTATTTTTT
>PVKP010010352.1:0-64949 GCA_004027715.1 Plecturocebus donacophilus
AACAACAACAACAACAACAACAAAACACTGCAATGACAGATCACCTTGGTCTAAATCGATGCCACTTCCATTGTCTTGTATATGTTTTATTGGGCCAGACTTGCCAAAATAACAATCAAATATATAAGTATGTGTGCACAGGTAACTGATAGAAAGATAAAGAGAGAGAAGAAAAGGGGAAAACAAGGAGGCATTCTTATTTTGTAAATATAAGAAAATACATACTTTTTTACAAAAAGTAATTACAAAATAAAAAAGAAAATTACTCCCTCTTTCTCTTCCTCTTTCTTTCTGTCTTTCATTCTTTTTCTTTCTTTCTTTTGTTCTTTCTTTCTCCTTTTCTCTCTTTTTCTAAAAAGAAAAATCACTAAGTCCACATCTAAAAATATCTCAATGTAAAAATATCTCAATGCAGAATATCAATATCAATTGCTTCAAACCAGTGACACATAAATTGTGAGAGGATTTTATAGGAAATGGAATTTGAATATGAGTAGACAAACTAGAGTACATATGCTGATGAGATCATAATGATACTGCTTTCAATATTTAAGGAGATATTTACGTCCATTTTATTTGTAGTTACTGTCATTTGTTAACGTTGACCTAAATGTCTTTCTTAGATTTCTCTTTAATTTTCATCCTAAATTCATACTTTACTTTCATTTTACACAACACACACACACACACACACACACACACACGCCAGATACACAAATAATATAATCCATATCATTTGTCTGAAAGTTGTTTTGTCTCCTGGAACTTTTAGTTTATATTGTATTTTTGGAATAATGAGTTTGTAGATATATATGCATGGAAGTATCTGTCTGGATACTCCAAGTGTTGGAGCCATCTTTCCCCAGAAGATGAAGTCAGCACAGAGAAGAGGCCACAGAACCACAGGCAGACCTGGTTCCCTAATCACTAAACAAAATCTCCTTGAGCTTTCTTTACCGACATAATGTAAGATCATTTCAGCCAATTTCTGTTTGGATTTTTACTATGCACACCATTGCAACTAAAGAAGGCAACCTAAGTGATCTAGAGAAGGCCCTTTACACTCACACACACACACACACACACACACACACACACACATACTGTACTGCACTGGATTTACAGAGAGTAATGTTCAAATTAAAAGTCTATCCTAACAGGAAGAAGTAATGTTGAAATTCTGGAACCCACTTTAATGAATGTAATAATGTTATGCCCAAAAGTATTAGCAAAATTCTAGATTGACTGATGAGAACACAATCACACAAAACCCTCCAGAGGAAAACTGAGTCTAGTTCATGTGTTATCTTCTATCTCCTGATTCCAGACCTTACCTTCCTCAGATGCACAACTGGTTCCCAACTCCAACAGACCAGATGCTTGGCCATTGACAAGATTCTTATTTCAGTTAATAGGACCCAGCCTGTATTTTTCACTATATAGTAAATAACTCCCTGTTATTGCTGTGTCCTCAATATGTGTGTTTTGCCAGCAAGTTCTTACAAAACCTGGCATAATATGCTAAAGAAGCAGGGATCCTGCGCCATGACCATGGCCTAAAATATTGGCAGATATGAAATGGCAACCTGGTTCATACTTTGAAGCAATAAACTAGTTCAAGAAAATGCATATTTGTTACATCAACCACAGAGATCTGACCAAGGACATTAAAGCCAAAAGGTGTATCAAAACCAATTACTTGTTCTTCTATGTTCTGTTAATGACAGTGGTGGTGGGGTAGGTGCAAGGGTTAGGTATTGTTCTTAAAAACTTAATTCTGTTTTAACAACAACTAACGTTGATATGGTGGCTCAATACTGATGCGTGATGCCCACCTCCTAAATCTAGCAAAAGAGGCGAGAAGCATACCCATACTCTCAGGAATTCCCTCCGAGATGAAGGTCACAAATCAATCAACACACTGGTACACTGACAATGTATATTTCTCCTCCATCCCTTGACAACAAGAAAATTCACAGTCTTTTTCAAAGCAGCATTACCATAGAGAGTCGGAACAAGAAGTCAGTCTTTTGAAGAGGAGCTTTCTGGTGCTATGCTACTATTTCTGAAATGAGGATGAAATAAATGTATGGGAGAGTTAACTTGTGGCTTCCCTTACTTGGAAACACTCTTAGCTTCCCTTCCATAGGCAATTTTTTTACCTGAAAGAAGAACAGATTCTTCAATAATCTCAGGAGTTACTCTGAGACAGAAAATTTTATAGAAATTTTAAAAGTTTTACAGAAAATTTTTAAAAATGTAAGTGACTAAAAACCAAAACACAATATGTTAAAATATGTAGAATGCTGCTGAAACAACTCTGAGGGGGAAATTTATAGCACCAAATTCTTACATTTGAAATGAGACCATAAGAATCTAAAAAATAAACACCAAAAAGCAAATCAACAAACAGGAGAGAAAATAAGGAAAAGGTCAGAAATCAATAAACAAAGGAAAATAATAGAGAAAAACAATAAAATGAAAAGCTGGTTCCTGGAAAAGTATCATTGAAACTGATTATTAATATGTAATAATGTAGATAGAAAAAAGAAGTCAACAGTGAATGAAATTGGAGACACCACTAAAAACCCTGTGGCCATTAAAATGATAATAATAAGGGATGACTATGAAAAAAATAGATGCTCATGAACTTGGAAACTTAGAAAAGAATGAATAGTTCCTCAAAACCCACAAACAACAAAAACTAAATCAAGATGAAATAGATAATCTGAATATTGCCGTTAAGTATTACAGATTTCTTTTAAAATAGTTGTTGGTCTTACTGACATTTTCCTTTTCATATCCAAGCTAGTTAAAACCAAATAAAACAACACAGCTAAACTCAGATGCTCTACTTCGGCACACCTTACCTTTTCGCATGGCTTGTGAAAGGCAGAACAGGAAGGAAGAACAGCTTGCAGTGCGTACCTATAGGAAGTCATATAGCTGTGTGATCTGTTACCTATTATTTCAGAATAACTTGCTGAATACCTGTAAATTTAGGGAGACTCTGGCAGTCCTTTGTACTTTACATTCTGTACAAAGGCTCCTTTATACTTTCATCGTTATTCTTGTAGAAGTAGAAAAATAGAGAGCTCAGATCACACCTCCTACTGAAAACACAACCTCAACTGTGCATGGGGTCTGTGGCAGAATCCAGCTCAGGGTTCAAAAGCCATATCAGCCCTAAGAGTTTTTTCTGATCATTAAGAAAGACCTGCATAACAGAGTTATGGTAGAGGCTTCATTCTGGTGCTCACACAAGTAAGGTCCAGTCTGCCTGATAAAGCCTCCTCACTTCCAGGGGTGTTAAAAGTCTGTATCTTCTCTTAAGAAAAAAAAAACTGGTCACAAACAAGTCAATAAACTGCCCTGCAATTCCCCTTTGTCAAATTTGGTGAACTTTTGAAATCAAAGTAGAAGTTTGCCCAGACTCCTAGCAGAAACAAACCAACCAAAAGACATATTTACAGGAGGATGAAAGTGTGAGCCTAGACATCAATATTTCTATAACATCTATATCTAGATTATAGATTCCAATATCTAGAAAAGAGCAAAAGGCAAACTGTCATGCATGAAGGCAAGAAATATGAGTGGGAGCCCATGGGTAGGTCAGCAGAGGACAGAAATGGGTTACATCCACTTAGATATGAAAATGAAAAAATTCTGATTATAAAACAAGTCAACTTACTATTTACAAAAGAATCCAAGCCAAGCTTTTAACATGGAAACTAGAAACCGGAACGAAGTGACATTGCAGATTTGGGAAAGAACCAAGCAAAAATTCTGGAACTGAAAATACTAAGAATGAAATTAAGAACACACAAGAAAGCTAATAAACACAGCTGAAGAGACTGTAGTAAAACTGAATGTGGAACAAAAGCCCATAGAGAGACAGAAATTTAGAAGCTATGAAAAAAGGGTGAAATATAGAGAAGGAATGCAGTGGCCAGTCTAACCTATATTTAGTTGGCATCCCAGAAAGAACAAATGAGGCAGAGGTGATTTTTTTTTTCTGAAGTGGTAATGGCAGCAAATATTCAAGAACTAAAAAAGATATCACTTCATAAATTCAAGAATCTCCAGAAACCAACA
The DNA here is from genome assembly GCA_004027715.1 of Plecturocebus donacophilus. Taxonomy (NCBI): domain Eukaryota; kingdom Metazoa; phylum Chordata; class Mammalia; order Primates; family Pitheciidae; genus Plecturocebus; species Plecturocebus donacophilus. The sequence goes on from PVKP010010352.1 coordinate 4,096, forward strand.
CAATTCCCACATAGACACACTATGTTATAAAAAGAACTAGGGCAGTAAGAACAGATATCCACATTGAGGTTTGCAGCAAAAAAATGCATTTATTTGCAGGTGCCAAGCAAGCAGGACCAGGCAGCTCATGCTTAAGTCTTGACCTCCCTGATTCCTTGAAGGTAAGGGTTTTTAAAGGCAGTGTAATGGCCCAGTGGGTTCACCTGGCCTAGACAGAGCCAATTTATCAAGACAGGGTAACTGCAATAGAGAAAGAGCAATTCATGCAGAGTTAGCTGTGCAGGAGACAGGAGGAGTTTTATTATTACTCCATCAGTCTCCCTGAGCATTTGGGAAACAGAGTTTTTAAAGATAACTTGGTGGGTTGGGAGAAGCCAGTGCACTTACCGAGGCGCATGAAAAAGCCAGTGAGCTAAGAGTGCTGATTGCTTGGATCAGAGATGAAATCATAGGGAGTCAAAGCTGTCTTCTTGCCCTGAGTCTGTTTCTGGATGGGGCTACAAGATCAGATGAGCCATTTTATCAATCTGGGTGGTGCCAGCTGATCCATCAAGTGCAGGGTCTGCAAAATATCTCAAGCATTGATTGTAAGTTTTACAATGATGATGTTATCTCTAGACACAACTTGTGGAGGATCAGAATCTTGTAGCCTCTAGCTGCATGACTCCTAAACCATAAGCTTTGGTGAGCCTTCTTTCGAGCCCAGCTCTTCTCCACCTGTTCCCAAACAAATACAAACATTGAAGTCTCTATTTTTGAAATTCCATGTTTCTGTTTTCATTGTTGTATCAAAATCTGTTTTTGGTGTTTTTTTTCAGAGCTTAATTAAGACATAATTGAAAAATAATAAACTGAACAACAACACTTCCACAGATCCTGAGAAATACTGTCTTCCACATCATTTTATCATAATGTATTATAATGTTGATGAAGAAAAAAAAAAGGCTTCATTATATGTTGTTTTGCTTAAAGTGGCAGTTTCCAAGAACCTATCTATGATGTTAAATGTGTACTTACTGTATACAGTTTGATAAGTTTTGACATATGTACACAGGTAGAATCATCACTGCATCAAAATAATAAACATATTTGTCACCATCTCAAGGTTTTTCTGATTCCTGTCTCAGGTCAGAATCCTACTAATAAAAGAATATATCATTTTTCCTCTGTTTCTTTTCTGTTGACTTAGATATGAAATGTTTTGAAGACCAGAAAATAACAAAAATTTTTTGACCAAGACATGGTCAGTTTCATTTATTTGGAAAATTTCTAACTTTTCCTTATTTTTGTTTATAGGCCTGGTATTTTTAAAAATGTTAAAAGTGTTTAAAAGCCTATCTGTTGAAAGCCTAAGTTTGTATTTGAGAGTAATAAGCAATATCTTGGTAAGAATCTTCTAATTTTTTCATCTACTCTTAGTTTTGTTTTAGTCTTAATGTTGATTTGTTTTCATTTATCCTATGACTAATAAGGTGTTGTTTTACAATGACTTGAATTCCAAGAAGTAGCTTGGCCACTTTGCTGAATCTCCTTGGATAAACTTCCCTAAAAAGAGAAAAGGGTCATTTTGCATTGACTAGAAAGCTATACATGTGCTGCTTTTTGACATTTTGCTATAACAAATTTTAAATGTACACAGTAGTAAAAAGGATAGTGTAATGAACCTTCAGGTAGCCATATCAAGCTTTACCATTTATCACCATTTTACCAGTCTCACCAATTTTTACCTATCCTTCTATTTTCATTTTTAGTACTTCACTTTATCATTTTAATCAAAACTACATATGTAAATCCTGATAGATTTATAACTCTGAGCTTATTAGATTCAATTAATCAAAAAGTCATTTGATAATTGTATTTCTTTACTCAGTGTATTAAAATTAAAAGGCACATTTCATCCTAAATATACACTTATTGTGTAGGTGATAAGTATCTGCAGTATAATTTTTTTAATTTTATTTTTACATTTATGGATTTTCATGAAAGAGAACTACTGATTTTATTGGTACACCATGGTGAAAAAAAGAATCCTAACATTTTCCTCTTCTATCTTCCCATCCTGATTTACCTAATAATTCTGGTGTGCTGCAACATGTCTATCAACATCCACCAAGCTTAAGTCACTTATGCAATGAAATTTTGCTACACTGCAGTCCTGCAATGATGGCCACAGGCTCCATCACTTGAAGGGAGAGGCTAATATATTAATTTTTTTCTTTAAACAAACACGTTTGATTACCTACTATTCTTTATATCAGATATTTTGATTATCCTGTAACTTTCATTTATTAGTGTTATACTCACCAAATGATTAAATAAACTAAAAATCCAGATTAGAAATAGCTTGTTTCATTAATCATGGTCTATCTTTTGTTTTTTCCAAGAAGCATTCTTTTCTTATATTTTTTGGTGTACATATCCATACTCAGTAATTATAGCATGGGTATATGACTTCAATTTATAGATAGGCTATAATGATGGCATGAACTTCTTAAGTTCAAGAAAAAACATTTTTAGAAGTGCAGCCTGTGATCATTTTCATGATATATATTTATAAACAGTCCAATTCTAGAATGTTCAAAGGAGTTTATATAAACTTATTATCAGTTATTTATAATGCATGGCAAATACGTCACTTTATTTTATCGGCTTAAATTATTGTAAAATCCAAGGGGTAAGTGAATATCCCAGAAGGATACATACACCTCCCTTGGTTCTCCTCCAGAACACTCTCCTGGAACAGGCCACCACTACAGAAACTATTCTCAGTTATCTATTTAATCTCAAACCAGTGATGCCTTACTGATCTACCTGGTAGATAACCTGCTTCTTCAAATAAAAGGGTTCTCTGCTATTTGAGAAGCTCTGTTGTTCTTGCTGCTTTGCCCCACATAAGGCACCTCCTAGGTCACCTGCCCTGCCCAGGCTCCCTCTGTTTTAGAGGAGGCCCCATGCTCTTCTCTTCTTGCTGGGCTCAAGCTCAGTTCCCTTTCCAGATATGATGAGTATGACATGGTGTCCTGCAGCTTCACCTTATGTATTTGCTTCTCCACAAACTGAGGCAGGAACTTTGGTTTAGGTGTTGCCCTGTTCCCCCTTCTTAGTAAGTGCTTGGTAAACAGAAAGGATTCAATATATGTGCATCAGTCAAGGTCCTGGCAGGAAATAAATAGCATTTTTGAAGGGCTAATTGAAAAGAGATTAAGGCAAGAACTAAAGAAGACCATAAAGGATCAAAGCCCCTAGGGATTTGCACCAACAAGATGTTCAGATCTGGAAGACTTAGTCAATCAACGGCGTGTTTGTCAACGGGTGCAGCAGAAGGACAGCCCAGCAGGGACTTGGAATCTTCAGAGCCCAACCATGAGGATGGGGACAGTGAGGATGAGGAAGGAACAGTATTCTTTCTCTTCTATCTTCTGATATCATCTCAGAGTCTCCCATAGGTCAGACACAATCAGAAACTGGAGGGCAGAAACAAAAAAATTCATAGAGGTCATCTAAGGCATGGAGGAGATCAGGGAAGGGCAGAGGGTGGATGGGATTGGAGGGCAGCAAAAGGAGAGTCACCAGCAAAAGATAACTGTGAAAGAAACTACGGGATATAACAAATACCAGGCTCATTTGCTGTGCATGGTGCCATACGGCAATTGTGGCACCCAAAAAATGGCCGTGAATCAGGTTTGATAGCGAATTCAGGAGGCTGCAAGCCACAATTTCAGTGAAAATATAATTCAGTTAAACTTTATATTCATATTTTCAAATTTATTAATTCCAAATATTTTTAATATAAATTCAAATATTTTATTAAGTTTTATTAAACAGTTACAATGTACTCATTATAATGTACAGAAGTATTCTGTATGTGTTAACTTAGTCGATTAGAAGCATAGTCATTCTCTTTCGTAGACAAGGATGCTAAAATTCAAGAGGTCAAGAAACTAACCCAAAGGAGAAGGTGGACTCAGGCTCAGAACCAAAAGTTTGTCCGACTGCAACTTAAATTCAGACTCAGCTGGAAGCGTGCAATTGCCAGCAGATATTTTCCCAAGCCCAACGTTTTCTTTTGTTCTTTCTTCTCATCCACCTTGATGTTCGGTCAACCTGTTGAAGTTTTCTTGACTCTGTGCTTTTCCTTCTGTGGTTCCGGTGACATCCTATCTCCCAGGACAACTAGCCCTAAACTCATCTTTCATTATCTAATTCTAGCAATGGCCCTGTGACACCTCGTGCTGTAAAGACATTGGCAACCTTCTAAGAGAAATGTGGCTTACAGAGATGCATTTGGGGTCCCTTCAACTGGTCATAAGGTGAAGAGTTGAAAAAAAAACTTGAGGAAAAGGGAAAGAAGGTCTCCAACATAAGTGTTAATGGGGAACCCTAGGCCAGCTTGCTCTGAAGATTCCAAGAAAAGGATTTGCTACTAGACTTCCCAGAGAGAGAGAGACTAAGGATGGAAGCAGGAAAAGGAAACCAGTGTTTGTTAAAGATACAGTGAAGACTCTTTTTTCATTGAGGGAATGCTTTGCTCCAGGCATTTTCAGAGCGACTTCACTTAAATACATTTTCAAAACCTTCCAAGCAGGTACACAAACTAAGAACCACCTGAAAAAAGTGAAGCAGCTTTGCATCCCTGACATTGCAAAGAATAAGTAGTGAGCTCCTAGTTGTTAGAGGTGACCATAGACCTGATTACTGTTTGGACCAAGTGTTTTAGGGGGAACTCAAATGTTAAATGGGGAATTATCCTAGAAGACATATAAGGTAAATCTAGTCCTGAGATTTCACAGTTATATGAGATCTCTTTAAGGACCTGTGGAAGCAAAGCAGTGTCATGTAGTGTCTAACATCATGAACTCGTGGAGCTGAATTGCTGGAGTTCAACTTCTGCTCTGACATTTCCACCTGTGACCTTGGTGAAATAATTGACTTTCTCTCTGCTCATTTTATACAGTGGTTGTGACAACTGAGTGAGGCTGAATAAGTGTAAACAGTCTTTAGGACACTATATAACACAGCAACAGACACCTGATGTAGCCAGCAAAAGTGAACAAATAACAATAGATGATGAGATTCTATTGTTTATTGTTGCCATCAACCTTTTAGTTTATTAGCTGATCCATTGTTTTTCTATGATGATACACAATAATTGTACATATTTATGGGGTACATGTAATATTTTGATACATGCATGTAATCATCAGATAAGGGTAATTGCGATATCTATCACCTCAACTACCATTTCTTTGTGTTGGGAAAAATTTCAAATCTTCTCTTCTAGCCATTTTGAAATATACAATAACTTATTAGTAGCAATAGTCCCCCTACTGTCCTACGTAATACTAGAACTTCACTGTTTCTCACTGTATTTTTGTACCCATCAAACAGCCTCCCTTCATCCCTCTTCCCTCTACCTCTCCCAATCTCTGTAACCACCATTCTACTCTCTTCCTCCATGAGATCAACATAGCTGATCTATTGTTAAGGCATATTTAGAAATTCTTCTTGAAGAAAATACAGCTAAGTTCCAAAAACTATCACCCCGAAATTGGACAAATTTTGAAAAAAGGCTTTCCAAATTTTCAGTCTAAAATGAAGAAGAGTGGAATTTTATTACTTGATGGTAAATTATGTGACAGTAATAAAATCCACTGGATAAACAGATAGCCCACTTTTAAATCACTAAGTGCTCTAAAATCCTGCCCTTTGCTGGGAGCAGCCAACCAGCAGGAGACGCAAACACACTTTGAGGTCATCTGCATTCTAAGACCCTGAATTCTGTTGTTCTGATCTCTCCCCTTTGAAAGCAGATAATAATTTTATGTACAGAAAGGAAGGTTTTTGCAAGGATTGCAAAAGAAAGATTTCAATATAACTCACTCTTTCAGAAATCTGAGATTAGTTCAGTGTTAGGAGTGCACGGGGTGAGAGGAACTGGATGATATCCTGCCTCTGTTGTTCCCCAACCCAGGTTCTCCCTGCTATGATGCCTGAACCATGAAGAAGAGGAGACACTGGTGGCCTGACTTAACCATCAAAGGACTCGTTGTTTAGTGGTTGAGATCAATTTTCTGGCAAGTGTAGACATTGAGAGTGTGCAGATCCTTACTAGTGCCCGCTTGAGACATTCTGGAAAAGTAGTTAAATGTGGGATACTTTGTAACAAGTAAAATCCCTAGACTTCTTAATTCACTGTACTTAACAGTTCATAATTAAAAGAACAGACCCCCAGCGGTGGTTATAGCAGATGACAGTATTGAAACAACAAAGAAAAAACCACCGAAATAACTCAGTTAAAATTAGATTAAGTAGAATATAGCCACTAATTATTTCGGAAATACGCTGTTAATTGTCAAATAGACTAAAACAATTAATATTAAGAAGTGACACCAATATTCAGATGTTTCTTTTACACACATAGTCACTACAAGTTTGGGAACGTATGTGTCATTGTCAGAAGATGTAACTGTCTGCTTACCATTATATTTTATGGATGCCACTTAACTGCCTAAAACTGACTGAATCACTAGAGCTTAAAGCTATGGCTACCTTAATACCTAGTCTGTATTCTCTGAGTACCATTTTCCATTAAACCTTGATTCCTTGACTGGGGCAGGAAATGTACAGAGTGAGGCTAAAATACCTTGTGAATTTACAAGCCATGACACATAAAAGACTGCCTGGGTTATGTTGGAGGAACTTGGAAGCCAACATGAAGAAGCTCCCACTGTCTAGGGTGGGAGAGATTGAACATTGACAAGGATCATGACTGTAGCAGACAGAAAGCCATGTGCTCACACAAAACAGGTAGATCTGCAGGCCGTGTTGGGAGAATACTTGCTATTAAGGTGAAAACTGGTAAAGAAGGGGGAAAATAAATAATGTATCCTGCCTTTTCTCTGCAGCCTATCACTCAGGTTAACCAAACTATTAACCAAATGCAGGTTAAATAATTATAAAAATCTTTCAGCTAATAAATAACTGAGAAAAAATATCCTTAGACTATCATAATTTTGCAACTTCCAATAAAATAAGGGAGGTATACAATGCATCAATGGTGCTCATTTCACAAAAAAAAAAAAGAAAAAGAGACAAAGGCACATTTGCTCCTGACAGAAGGACACACTAACACCTATGCTAAACTCTTACTATACATTTTTATTCAATCTCTTCCCATGTTTAGATGTCACTACCAGATGTGGAAAATATAGAGGCCAGAGAAACATTTTTTTCATCTATGGACATATGTCGGGTTTTTTGTTTGTTTTAACTTTTATTTTAAGTCCCTGGGTACAAGTGCAGGTTTATTACACAGATAAACTTGTGCCATGGGGATTTGTTGTGCAGATTATTTCATCACCCAGGTATTAGTACCCATTAAATATTTTTCCTGATCCTCTCCCTCCTTCCATCTTCCACCTTCCAATAGGCCCCTATATGTGGTATTCCCTTCTACATGTCCATGTGTTCTCATTATTTAGCTCCCACTTATAAGTGAGAAAATGGAGTATTGGGTTTTTTGTTCTTACATTAGTTTGCTAGAGTGGCCTCCAGCTCCATCCATGTCCCTGCAAAAAAAAATCTCAGTTTCTTAGGGCTGCATAGTATTCCATTGGGCATATAGACTACATTTTCTTTATCCAATCTATTACTGATGGGCATTTAGGTTGATTCGATGTCTTTGCTGTTGTGAATAGTGCTGCAATGAACATATGCATGCATGTGTCTTTATAATAGAATGATTTCTATTCCTTTGGGTATATATTCAGTAATGGAATTGCGAGGTGAATGGTATTTCTCTCTTTAGGTCTTTGAGGAATTGCCACACTGTATTCCTCAATGATTGAACTAATTTACACTCCCACCAACAGTGTATAAGCACTCCCTTTTCTCGACAACTTTGCCAGCATTTGTTATTTTTTGACTTTTTGATAAGTCATTCTGCCTTGTGTGAGATGGTATCTCATTGTAGTTTTGATTTGGATTTCTCTAATAATCAATAATATTAAGCTTTTTCTCACATGATTGTTGGTTGCATGTATGTCTTCTTTTGAAAAGTGTCTGTTCATGTCCTTTACCCACTTTTTAATAAGGTTATTTCTTTTCTCTTATAAATTCATGTAAATTCCTGGTAGATGCTGAATATTAGACCTTTTTCAGATCCACAGTTTGCAATTTTTTTCCCTTTTTGTAGATGTCTGTTTACTCTATTGATAGCTTCTTTTGCTATGCAGAAGCTCTTTAGTTTAATTAAATCCCATTTGTCGGTTTTTGCATTTGTCACAATTGCTTTTGGTATCTTTGTCATGAAATCTTTGCCTGTGCCTCTGTCCTAAATAGTATTGTCTATTTTATCTTCCAGGGTTTTTTATAGTTTTGGGTTTTACATTCAGGTCTTTAATCCATCTTGAGTTGATTTTTATATATGGTTTAAGGATGGGGTCCAGCTTCAGTCTCCTGCATACAAATAGCCAGTTATCACAGCACCATTTATTGAATAGGGAGTCCTTTCCCCTTTGCTTGTTTGTGTCAGGTTTGTCAGAGGTCAGATAGTTGGAGGTGTGTGGCCTTATTTCTGGGTTCTCTATTCTGTTCCATTGGTCTATGTATCTGTTTTTGTACCAGTACCATGCTGTTTTGTTTAGTATAGCCATGTAGTGTAGTTTAGTCAGGTAATGTGATGCATCCAGCTCTGTTCTTTTCTCCTTAGTATTACCTTGACTATTTGGGCTCTTTTTTGGTTCCATATGAATTTTAAAAGAGTTTTTTCCTAATTCCATGAGGAATCTCAATGGTAGTTTAATAAAAATAGCATTGAATCTGTAAATTATTTTGGACAGTATGGCCACCTTAATGGTATTGATTCTTTCTATCAATGACTATGAAATGTTTTTTCATTTCTTTGTGTCATCTATGATTTCTTTGAGCAGTGGTTCATAGTTCTCTTTGTAGAGATTTTTCACCTCCCCAGTCAGCTGTATTCCTAGGTATTTTATTATTTTTGTGACTACTGTGAATGGGAGTATGCCAGAGGAACATGTTAATTGACAATACAATAAAGCTGCAAGTAAAACCAGATTCTGGGAAATTATATAATAAACACTCTATGCTCATCAACAAGTAAATAGCAATTAATAAAAATAAAATAGAGGGGCTAGCTGCAGTGGCATATGTCCTAGTCCTACCTACTCAGGAGGCTGACGCAGGGGGATTACTTGAATCCAGGAATTCAAAGCCAGCCTGAGTAACATAGCAAACCCTATCTCCAAAATAAATAAATAAAGGAGAAAATCTGTAGTTTAAAAGAGATCTAAGAAAGATATTGATTGATTGCAATGTACTCTTATTTTCCCTTAGGTTTAGTAAAAAATTTTCCTTTGAATTCCAGCTTAATTCATGTACAAGTCATTTTCACTTTTAGAGCTATCTTGGCATTTATTAATAATTATGCAATGCCGTAGTTCTGGTTTTTAATGTCTGATTTGTTATGCTATTTGGTCCAAAATCATGTCAAAAATATTAAAATTACACAGTATGGGGCCCGTCTTCCTCCCTGTGGACTGTGTAAAGAAACTCTCATAATCCAGAAACCATCTGAGTTCAATGCCTGCTATGGAGCTCCTTTTCTTCTTGCTGATTGATAAAGCTAAGGGCAACTTTCTTTATGAATCTGTGTCTGAGTAAAGCTATCATGTCAGGAACTGTGTGAATGGTCAATAGCTCTCCAGGCAAAGTACAATTCAGAAATGTTTTAAGAATATTGTTTGGATCAAGTATTCAAATAATCAAAAATTTTCTTCCATATTTTTCAGCATTCACTTGTTTTTTCACTAAAACAACTTTACTCTCTCTATATTGTTATTATTGTTGCATTTCTACAGATTAAAACTTCACAGGCCCAACACTGTAGTCATTACACAGCTCTTAGTTTCAGTCACTCTCCAGAGACTCACAGCGGAATTCAGAAAATTTGCTACCATTTTATCCTGAGGACACTCTTTTAAGACCGTAGCATCAACTGACAAATCCCCTAAGTGTAATTTCAGCATTCTCAGCTTAATATTCAGGTAGTAAAAGGGTCAGGTAGCTCTCTGGAGCCTCTGTTATAAGGGCACTAATCCCATTCATGAGGGTCCACCCTCACAACCTACTCAGCTACCAAAGACCCACTTTTTAATTCCATCCCCTTGGGGGCTGGAATTTCAGCACATAAATTTGCCAGAGGTGGGACAAACATTCAGACATTGGCATAGAGACACAGGCATATTGGATTAGGGGCCACCCTACTCTAGTACAATCTCATCCAAATTTAACTAATTACACCTGCAACAACGTTTCCAAATAAGGTCACATTCTTGGGCACTAGGATTAGGTTTCCTCAAATGGATGTTGTTTCATATTCAACAACTCTAACTAAAACAAACACCATCCCTTCCCCTTCCCTTATTATTATTATTTTTTAATAGAGGCTTAGCCTGCAAGATAACTTAATGTTGGATTTGGTAACAATGTTACCAAACATTGAGATAACTTAATGTTAGGCCAGACTTCCTCTATGTCTTCACAACAGACAACGTCCTCCCTTCTCTTTTGTTTTTCCCAACAACCTAATAGTATTTTGAGTTCCATATCCCCCAATCCATGGGCTTATTTTAATTACCCCAAACACATGTATTGGGGAACTACAAAGTGCTGAATCTTTACCATACCCTATTTCACCTGATTTCACTATAAACTTGCAGCCTTGGAATTATCCCCAATTTACAGATGAGTAAACTGAGCAGAGAGAGACATAAATGACTTGATCGAGATCACAGAGATTGTAGGTAACCCAAAGTACAAAATTATATTCCAAAAATCTTAAGTGTTTTGAAGGTGATTAAAACAGTATCATCAAATGTTTATGGAGATTCTTAGAAACTTTCATGTTATTTTTTTTTTAAAGAAAGCAAATGCTATATAATTCCAAGTCCTAGTCCTAAATCCTATCCCAGGAACATTTTGGGTTTTTGTTGTTGTTGTTGTTGTTTGTTTGTTTCTATTCGTTTTGTATGTAGAGAAGGAGCAGTGTGGACTAGTGGTTCACAACGGCTCTGGAGTGAAAATGGCCAGATTCTTGCTTCATTTCTCCAATTTGTTAGATCTGACCTGGGGGAACTGGTGTAACTTCTCCGTGCCTCACTTTTCTGATCTGCATAAGGGGGATAAAAATAGTACTCCTCTAAAAAAGCTGTTAAAGGGATTCGCATATTTAAGCCTTAAAATTGTGCCTGCCTGCAATATCTGTTACTCAACAAAATAGGCTCTGATGGCTCCCCTGGCATTTGTTTATATTGCTGAGCACATGTGAGCAACTGTGCAACAGGAATATGGGGAAGTGGGGATCACTGGATCAAGTCTGTTTCTTCTGCGTCTGCAAGGCTGTCTGAAGTAAATCATGGAAATCAGAATATGTCAATCTGTCATGTGTCAATGTCAATTATTGGACTTTTATCAAATCAATGACTTATGATAAGAGAACCTGAATTCTGTGGCAGAACTCATTGATGAAGTTTCCTCTTTGCTCAAAAAAATTCTATTTCTAGCAAGACAGATCCATAGACATTTGGTTTGAAAAAATATTGAATGTTTTTTAAAAAGTGTTTTTGATAGCTAGTAGGGCAATTCTTTTCACCAGCTTTTTATTTCCTCTTAATTTTCCTAATTGCAAAATACCTGCCTTAGAAGCATCACTATCCCCTCCTATGTTGCGATTTGGTAGTGCCATAGTTCCCACTGAGTCCTTGTCCTGATCACATTTCTACGTTCAGATAGTGTCCCATGCTTACCTCAAGCTGGATGTTCCATGTAGAAGGAAACAGTTAATACCTGAGGACTGTGTAACAGTGTAAAGCATTTTCACATGACTTGTTTAAACCAGAATCCAATGCTGAGTCTACACAGTCTTAATTAATTATATTGCCATATAAGTATGCCTATTATAACATTATCTCACTGACAATAGTACATGGAGTAGAGAGAGATAGTCATGTGTTTTCATGTTTGTAAGGAATGGCTGTCAAAGTCGACAAAGAATCACTCCTGGTCAACACGGATCTTCAGGAATGTTGTCTGACCAGCCAGGTATGTGGAGCTGATGCTTCACCAAGTGTAAAGGATGAGAGTGGCTGCAGCTGTCAGTCTTGGTTGTTCATAAATTTGCCATTCCCCATCCACCTCTGCCAAACACACAGCTAGACTGTATTCATACTGAGCTGATGTTCTATTCTATCGGTTCTAACTCAACCTTTCTTAAATCTGCTTCCTCCATTATAGCCCCTGATGTAAAGTTGCTCATCAACTGAAGGTCTGCAAGATCACTATGATTACCTTACAACTAGCTTCTCCTCCTTCAGTTTTCACAAAACAAGACTACTAGAATTTTCTACCCAAAGCCTGACAGTACTAAGCATTCAAGAGCTCTCTTCTGCTGTCCAAATCCCTCCCTATGATACTCAAGGTTTTCACCAGTGTCAGATCAGTCACTCCCAGGAGCAACTTTCCCACGAAAGCCCCAACCACCTGAGAGCAATTGCCACCCTCTGCCTGTCCATACTTTGTGCATCTCACTGCCAGCTCTGTTATTTCAGTTCAGAAAGCTCTTCCCATATGAAAGTTTGCTTTTTTTGTCTTGTCCAAGGCTTTCTTCTCGCAACCCTTAGAGCAGGAGCCTGATCCACCACCCACCAGCAGGGTGACATCACGTGCCCCTTCTTCGATAGTCTCTGTACTCTGGCTCTGCTTGTGCACACATTAATAGCCTTTTGCTTCTTTTTAAACAATTTTACCTCTTGCCAAAGGAAAATAAATGTTAGGGCTTGGTTTAAAATTCCAAAACCATAAATTTTGCACGGACTTAATAGTTGCTGGAATATTTTCACATTCCTTGTGACTAATTGAGAGAAGGGGAAAAAAGGAAAGAAAGAAAAAGAAAGAAAGAGAAAGAAAGAAAGAAAGGAAGAAAGAAAGAGGAGAAGAGAAGAAAGAAAAAGAAGAAAGAAAGGAAAGAAAGATAAAGAAAGAAAGAAAGAAAAAGAAAGAGAGAAAGAAAGAAAGATTAAAAGGTTTTCAGCAGTCACTGAGCACCTGAGCTGTCAGTTGCCAAGCCGATTCAATTTTAATGACTTTCCCATGTGTGGGAGGAGAGAGTGATGCATCCTTCGTGTATTTTACTTCTGGCAAACGTTTCCCTTGGCAAATGTGGGAACTCTTGCAAAAGTCATGAATAAAATAAGGCTGCAAAGTTTCCATTTCAAATTGCAAGTCAATATTTCCTCGGAACTTGGAAGCTCCATAATGTCACATTCACCGTGGAAGGGGATGCTTTCCCTGGATGCAGCCAAGATGGAAGGACTTTTAAGAGTTTTTCCAAGTCTTATACAGTTCTCTAATTATCCTCTTTATGAAGATGAGCTGGGTATTTTGTTAGAAAAACTGATTCCTATCAACTATGCACGAAGAATCAAATGCATTCCATTCTAGGGCTGAGGCTAGGAATTTTCACTTTAACAAGCACCTGAGTGAAATAGATGTAGGTTATCCGTGAACTGCATGTTGAAAGACACTGAGTAGAACCCAAGCCTCTCAGCATTGGTTCAAATGCCACCATCAGGGGTACTCTGTTCCATTTCCAACCGCATTTGCCATTGGCCCAACTCATGCAGTCAAATGTGGGTTGCTCTGTGTTTGCAATTTCTATGTGCATGCCATGCCCCCAGCTTCTCCCCATCTTTGTCACTGCACTTCCCAAACCGGCTCCAACTTCCAAAATGCTGTCCCTCCTGCCTTGAAAGCTCACATCATTTACAATCATTTCTAGGTGAACAGTTCAGTGGTATTAAGTACATTCACAGTGCTGTGCAAACATCACCAACATCTATTTCCAAAACTCTTTCAGCTTTCAAAACTAAAACTCTGTGTTCATCAAACACTAACTCCTCACTCCCTCTTTCCCATCTCCTGGCATCCCTCATTTGACTTTCTGTGTGTGTGAATTTGATTTCTTTAGATGCTTTCCATATGTAGAATCATACTGTATTTGTCTTTCAGTGACTATCTTGTTTCAGTTTGCATATTGTCCTCCAAGTTCATTCATGCTGTTGCATGTGTCAGAAGTTTCCTCCTATTTAAGACCGAATAATATTCTCTTGTGTGTACAAACAACATTTTGTTTATCCATTTATCTGCCCATTGACGTTGGGGTTGTTTCCACCTCTTGGCTATGGTGAATAATGTTGTGACAGAGGTGCACATTTTTAAAGAGAAGGGGTCATGTATGTAGTGTGCGTAACACATTTGAAGTTCGAAAACAGGGAAATTATAACAGATAATTTGGTGAAATTATGTGGAACCCTGAATTTTACATACAAAAGCATATCTATCATGGGGCTCGTCGAGCTGGAACTTCAGGGCTCCCCATATGTGGTCCCTTCCTCCCAAGGACCAATGCTTAGTTTGGGTTCAGAATTCTCTATTCTTCCACTTAGGGAATGTTCCCTAAAAGGTATCACTTTCAAGACTGCAAAACCTGGCTTTACCTTTGTGTGCATGTAGGTAGTACATGTAGGCATTTCCCTTTATGTCTTGCCCTTTATGTCATTCCCCTACACTTGCCAGTTTCAGAGGATTCACTTCAAGGAGACTGGAGGACATGCCAGCTGCAATTCCTGTTTTCATTCTCACTTTAAGAGCATTAAAGTGATTTGCAGATTCTGACTCATATGGTGTCAGGCACTTGATCTGATCCTATTAACCCTTAGAGGTAGATGTTTAATTTAATCTTCAACTGTGTTTACTTGTAGCAGTAATTCTGCGTTGGTTCTAAACTTCTACCAGTGTGTAATTTTCTGAAAAGCCAACATATATGTTTGAGTTATCTTATATATTTGTCTTCCTCAGTGGCTTGGGAAGTATTAACATTTTTTTATATCCATTTATCTGCCCATGGACGTTCGGGTTCCTTCCACCTCTTGGCTGTGGTGAAAAATGTTACGATGGAGGTGCACATTTTTAAAGAGAAGGGGTGAAGTGTGTAGTTTGCATGGCACATTTGAAGTTGGAAAACAGGGAAACTGTGACAGATACATTGGTGAAATTATCTGGAATCCTGAATTTTACATAGAAAGGCATATCTATCATGGAGCTCATGGAGCTAGAACTTCGGGGCATCAGATACAGAACATCAGCTGTCTCATGACCTACCCAGAATCCCCAGAGACTCCCTTAATTCTCCCTCTCCTGCGTTATCCTTATGCCCACCTATGTATACCTGAGTCCTACACTCTTTTCTTTTTAATGAAGTCACAACTATTGCATTTTTATTAACCGCTCACACTTCCCAAGGCACTTTGAGGAAGACAAATATATGAGATAAGGATATTACGTCAGAATTCTGTGTAAGACATTTTTTAAATGGTGATATGGTTAAGGTTTTAAAAAGGTCTGTGCAATTTTCTTTATCTGCATGTTGAAGACTTTCCATTTATCATATATAAGAAAGAATTTGGATAATTTTCTTCCTAAAAGCAGAAAGATGCATTATGATTATTTCCTACAGGGTACAGCAAGGCACCTTTCTTCACCATACTCTTCCTGCAACATTTGATCTCACAATCCTACAATCCCATTGTAGGATGGACCTTTCCCATTAAACATCATCCTTGAAGTTATACTTTTTCTTTTTAATAAGATAACAACTACTGCATTTTTATTCACCTCTCACACTGCCTAAGCCATTTTGAGGAAGACAAATATATGAGACAACCCAAATACATATGTTGGCTTTTCAGAAAAATTACACACTGGTAGGAAGCTTAGAACCAACACAGAATTACAGCTACAAGCAAACACAGTTGAAGTTTAATTAAATGTCTACTTCTAGGGGTTAATAGGATCAGACCCAAGTGTCTGAGATCGTATGTGTCAGAATCTACCAATGCAAAGTTAGGATGGATCTTCACTGTATAATATATTTCAAAAACAGTTCAGGATCCTGTGTTAGAAATACAAGATTCAATTGCTGGCTCAATAGCTTAAATGTGGAACTTTGATAATATCCCTGGGCTTCTGTATCTGTGTCCTCATTTGTAAAATAAATTTTATTTATTTCTATGGCACTATTAGTTCTACTGTGATCAATGCTTAAGGCAGAGGTTTATCGCTCTGATCAGTTTCCAGGTAAGGGCCTCTTCCTTGATGCTAGACAGCATCCACCTGTTGACCTTCATCTTCTCCTCAGCAGAAAACCACGAGGCCACCTGCACCTTGTTAATCTGTAGCACAGATGACACATTTAGTTCCGTGTTCCTCACCCCTAAGGTCCAATCATTCCCGTTTACTCTTCTCCACTGCAAGGAGAGCCCAAGTAGATGGGAAAACAATGAGCTGGCCTTTGAAATGGCATCAGTTTTAGGATAAGTACCAAAGATTAAATACATTCAGGCAATATTTTGAAATGCCTCACATGGGCCATGTGTGGACCAGGTGCTAGGGATGATGATACAGAGACAAATAAAATCCTGGTCCTTCCAGTTGAGTGCAGGACTCAGATACACACAGATGGGTATAAGGACAGCACAGGAGAAGGAGGTTAAGGGAGCCTCTGGGGGTTCTGGGTGGGTCACAAGATTGAGAGAGAGACTAGGAGAAGAGCTAGGGTTGGAGAGGAAAATGGTGTATTTAGTCCTTCTTAAATATCTCAGGTTTAATTGAGTTTGAGAAATTACCAATGAATTCAACAAACTGTAATATTACATAATAGAGGTTATTTACATCGAATTTTGGAGAGAAAGAAAAAGCTTTGTTAAATAACACCTTGATTCTGAACTTCACATTCATCTGGTGCTCACCACGTATTAACATGGTCAATACTGGGAGTTCAAATAATTTTGCTCTTAGCCCTGATGCATAGACTTGGAACAAATGTACCCAACTGCCAACTTTGGCAGAATCATATAACTAAGCAAATAGCAAGTAGTATGAATTGAACTGCAGCACCCCCTTCCCACCACAAAAAAAAAAAAAATGTTTCGAAGTCTTAACTGCTAGCGCCTCAGAATGTGCTCTTATTTGCAAATGGGGTTACTGGTAGATGTAGTTAGTTAATATGTGGTCATACTGGAGTAGGATGGGCCCCTTATTCAATATGACTGGTGTCCTTATGAGAAGACAGCCATGTGGACAGAGACACAGGAGGATAATGCCATGTGATGATGAGGGCAGAGACGGGAGTGACACAACTGCAAGGCAAAGAATGCCAAAGATTGTCAGCAACCACCAGAAGCTAATAAAAGGCAAGGAAAGACCCTCCCCTATGGGTTTCCAAAAGGAGCCCGGCACTGCCAACAACTAAAATTTGGACTTCAGGCCTCTAGGACTGTAAGATGATAAATGTCTGCTGTTTAAGCCCCCCAGTTTATGTCACTTACGACAGACCTAGCAAACTCACGTAGCAAGTAGGAGTAGAGGATGGAAAATTATCAGCATAAAGAAAGCAGTAAGAAAACTGAAGTGAACCCACTGTTAATCCTTTATAGAGATGATCCTAGCACTGGAAGTTAGCCATGAAGAGAACACATCAGAGAGCTTCATGAAAGAACAACACATAAGCCAACCTTGAAGGACACCAACAGATGGGTAGAGAGTCTTTTGGGCTTCGCAGACAACACAAACATAAGGGAATAGGTAAAAATGCACAGGTTCTTTGAGGGGACACTGTATGCCGGTGACTGGAGGATGAAGGTACACTTACAATGGGAGAGGAAACTGGTCAAATGGGGCACAGGCAAGCCAGGGCAGCAAAAAGAGAATGCTGAAGAGATTGTAACTGGAACACAACCTCCCCAGAGCCGAGCTTTAGAAAGGTGAGTTGTTTCTGAGTGAGGAGATCGGATTGGAGAAGAAGCTAATGGGAAAGGCCAGTTAGGAGATGGCTGTAATGACCTGGAGGAGATGTAGGAGTGCCTTCCTGGCACAAGTTGGCTGCAGGAGGAGAAGATTAACTTACACTTGGCCACAGAAAGGAATTGGTCACTAGTGAGTAGTGAGGAATAAAGAATAGTTCCGAGTCGACATCATTAGGAGGTCAGAGACAACTGAAAGCTGGCTTGGGGCAGAAATGAAGTGCTCCTGATAGTCTGCTGTTGAGGAGCTAGTGGGCCATTGAGGGAGCAATGCTCAGCTAATTTTCGATGATGGAGTAAAGCTTGGAATTATAGGCAGAGGTTAGATATGCACATTTCTACCACCCTAGATGTGACCACTGGAAACATGGGAGAGACTGAGACCACTCAAAGAGAGAGGATCAAAGTTGAGGAATGATCACTTTTAAAAAGAGAAGCCAGTTGCAGTAGTACCTGCCCATAGTCCCAGCTACTCAGGAGGCTGAGGCAGGAGGATCACTTGAGCCCAGGAGCTGGAGACTAGCCTGGACCAGCCTGGGCAACGTAGCAAGACCCTGTCTCTAAACAACAACAAAGGAATCGGAGGAAGTGGCTCTATGGTGCAATTTTCCAAGAGGAGGTGGAGGTGCAGTGCCCCGGCTCATTTCTTTTTACAAAGCCATGGAAATGGATGAGTCCTGAGAACTTCTTAGATGCTAAGTATTTGGCCTTGCAGACAGCTCAATAGTGTTCACAAGCAGAAGCCAAGTAAGAGCTCTCTCCATTTGCTCTGTAGGTTCTCTGGACCTATTGAGAACATAAACACCACAAATCTTTTGTCTCAGGAAGACTCTTTTATTAGATTGGACAACCCTAAGAATGGAAAATGCATCTGCCTTGGAGAGATGTCCTTGACAGTGAAACTGGATTTGATTTCTTCGAAGGAAACCCTTGCCAATGACCTCTTTTCCCTTGTATCCCATCCCTGCAAAGTTTTTAACCTCCAGCCTACAGCTAACCCCACATGGGTTGTGTACTTCACAAAGTGTTTACTTTTGTGGATTTCAGGATGTGGTGACCTTGAAAAGCAAGATATTTTTTGATATTTGACCTGTTCAGATGGGATGAAGATTAACCCCAGACGTTCCTGAGGTTGTAAGACATTCAATTAAGTGTTTTAGCTTCAACTTTGATGCACCCCCCACCTTTTTTTTTTCTGTAGCAAAGGAGAAGAGCCAGCAAATAAAGTTGGGAGGTTAAGTACTCTCAGTGTTTCCAACCTAAGGCAGAAGCACCATAAATCTCAGAAGGAAAACTATGCTCAGCATGCAGCCAGCTCCACTGTGCTCACAGGCACCGGGTTCTCTGTGGTTCAGATAAGGTGAAGATTGCTAATCCAAAGGCCTCATCTGACCTGATTTCCAGTTCCAGCTCCTGCGGTGGCTGAAACATTGATTACTGGGAAGTGATTGCCCTGGGGTTCTGTTGGCTTTACTTTTAAATAGGTTTGTGTTTTATGTGGTATTTAAACTTAGGTTGGTTAAAGTGGACCAGGACAGAACACTGAAGATTTAGTAAAACCTTAAACTGGTTAACAGAATCCAAGCACTGCTGTAAACTCTGGAAGCAATCTCTGAGGCATACTTGGGTTAGTGATAGTTTTACCTGAGCAAGAATTTTTTCATCAACACTTCACTCTAAGGGCTGCCTTGTATGGACGACATTAGTTTATCATATCTTTGAAGAGCAGTTTTCTGTTTGTATGACTCTTTCTAGATACATTTGAAAAATGATCCCAGATCAAAGTGGACTCTAATCTTAGCCCCAGTGTTCATGACCCGCTACCTCCCACTTCTGTTCCCTCACCCTCCCATGGGGCCTTTCCTCTGTGAAGGAAGGCACTCTGTTTTGGTCTCCGCTCCTAGACCAGCATTTTGCACAATGCCTATGACATTTCTTAAATAAACTGTCATTCCAAAATTCTAGAAACTCACTCAATTTTGTCACAGGGAAAAGTTATGTTTCTGGTGCTTTTTGGCTTTGTTTTGCTGAGTAGAGAGCGAAGTCTCTTCCTTGTGCTCTGAGGAGGGTCCCTGGCACATTCACTGCTTTCACCCTGCACATTCTCAAGACTCTCGCAAGAGCCCCAGGAAATGCCTTCTCATTTCCACAGAACATTAAAAAAAAAAAAAAAAAAAAAAAAAAACTCCGACATCAGAAAACCAGATGTAGTAAAAGGTGATGCTAAGAAACCCTGCAGTTTTTCGTTGTGTTTTGTGTTTCCTGCTGGCCCATGGCATCGAGGCTGGGTTTGCTCTGGGAAGCAGGGTATGCCACCCAGGACTGCCTCTTGTTTCTACAGATGGAAATTAGATAAACACTGAGACGCAGAATGGTCTTCCACTGAGTGTCCACGACTTAATCTCCTTTTTTTTCAGTCATGAAAGAGTGCCATCCTCGGCCCGTAATGGGAATACCAAGAGGAATTTTTGAACACATTGCTAAATCTCAACCATGACTCTCAACAATATGCACACAGAGGCAGGATAGGGGTGAAGAAGTTCATCCCCTGCCATTCTGTCCAGGGTGGTACAGCCAAAACCAAATCCACTTCTCACCAACTCTTTCCCCAGCCAGTCAGGATGCAACTCCATGAGGCAACACTGATGGAATTCTCAGGTCAGCCCAAAGCACAGTGGCATTAGTAAGTGACAACTCTTAGGTTTTATTTCCACAAATCCCTGTTCATGAGGTATAAGGACTAGAGAAGAGACAGGGAGCACCCATGAATACTTCATTTTACTTTTAGTTGTTTGTAACCAAGCTGCTTCCAAATGATTACCATTAATTTTATAAATGCTCAAAATGCAATCTTTTAAATATTTTACTTGGCCATGTCATCTCAGATGCAGGTCAGTATCTGGCCCAAAGGTGACTCAATGCACCATCTCCCATTTTATGCTGTCTGTGGCTCTACCTGGCCTCAGCAGCTCCAGCCTTCTCTGAGGTTCTAGGAAGACAGCTGAGCTGACCTCTCCTGTCAGCAAGCGCTCTGGGGCTCTCTGGCTTCAACTCCAAAGGAACCCAGCACTTTACTCTGCCCCAAAAGCACCAGGGTTATTAGGAGACCATGATTATGGCCGTAAGAATAAAATGGAACTGGCTTTTTCTAATTTATGAAGAAAAATAATATTTAAGGTAGAAAGGGTCATAGGGAAGCTTCGGGAGTAATTGGAAGGATTGGAGAAAGACTTTCCAGGAATGACACCAAATTCCTGGCACAGATGAGATGTCAGCCATCACCCACGGTCACAGTTGAGCATTCAACATTAGGAACTCAGCTTGACTTGACTGATACAGCCATTAGCACTGAACCTTCCTATGCCTTGAATTTGACATTAAACTCCTGAAAAGCCATTGCTGCAGCTGCTGCCACTATAAACAGTCTGCTTCTCTGCCCAGGCCAGCACAGATTAGTCTATGTTGCCCACTTCAGAACTGAAGTCCAGGACCTGGATGACTGAGTGTCAGCCAAGATCACAGACCTGTGTCCCAGCTGCAAAGGGGGCTGAGAATATGAGTCACAGGGTCCACATGAAAGGGTCCCATCATCAGGGATATTGTGACAGGCTAACTGAGAAATATGGATATGGCACTAAAATACAAAAGGCAGTCAAGAGTACCACACACGACCACAGCAGGCTGTGGAATCCACAAAACTGGGCTGGCTTCCAACCCTGATTCCACACGTGGTGTTTGATAAATGGTAGTGAGTGTAACCATCCAATGGGTTCACTTTGCCCGCTGCCCAGACAGAGCCGATTTATCAAGGCAGGGGAATTGCAATAAAGAGTAACTCACAGAGAGCCTGTTGTGCAGGAGACTGGAGTTTTATTATTACTCCAATCAGTCTCCCCAAACATTCAAGGATCAGAGTTTTTAAGAACAACTTGGTGGTGGGTGGAAGCCATTGAGCCTGGAATGCTGATTGGCCAGGTTAGAAATGAAATCATAAGAAGCTGAAGCGGTCTTCTTGCTTTGAGTCAGATCCTGGGTGGGGTCCACAAGATCAGATGAGCCAGTTTCAATCTGGGTGGTGCCATCAAGTGCAGGGTCTGCAAAATATCTCAAGCACTGATCTTACGAGCAGTTTGTGGTCAGATTCTTGTAGCCTCCAGCTACATGACTCCTAAACCATAATTTCTAATCTTGTGGCTAATGTTAGTCCTACAAAGGTAGTCTAGTCCCCAGGCAAGAAGAGGGGTTTGTTTTGGGAAAGGGCTGTTCTTGTCTTTGTTTTAAATGATAAAGATAAAGTAATTTCTTCCCAGAGTTAGTCCAGCCTATGCCCAGGAATGAACAAGGGCAGCCTGGAGGTGAGAAGCAAGACAGAGGTGGTTAAGTCAGAGCTCTTTCCAGTGTCTCAGTTACGCTCTTGCAATGGCAGTTTCACAAGTATTAGTATTCAGAGTTCAGGGCTCTCTTGCAATGCCTTTGCCCATCTTAGGATTTGGGGCTGCCCTACAACAAAGTTTTTCCCTCTTTCAATCCGAAATGCATGGCTCAGCAGAGTAAAAGCGGCAAAGTAGACAGGAAGTCTCTTTTACTTTCTCTACTTTACTGTCATCCCTGATGCCACACCATACCCTCGGAGACGTGCCCTTAAACATCTCATTCTTGCACCAAGCACAACCACAAAACCCTTTTTTTATTATTAAATATTTCCTTTATTCTGACCTCATTCCTTATTTCTATTGTTAGGCAATCAACTCCCACTTTAAAAAAAAAAAGGTATTAGGCAAATGTGTGACACATTGTGTTTGAATTCTATGCCTGGCATTATGAGCTACATGACCTTGTCTAAGTCACCATCTTCTATTATGTCATCAGCAAAATTCCTGTAAGATGGCCTGAAGATTTAAATGAGGTAATTCATGTAGAAGTATCTGGTGCTTATTACATTCTCAATAAAGACTGATTTCATTCCTCAATGTATGTAAAAAACGTCTGGTACAGTATGCAGCATACAATAGGCACTTAAAACATGTGCTTAATATTTCTGTATTTTAAACTAAAAATGTAAAAATATCGTATGAAAATATGTTCACTTAAAAAGTCTCACTAAAAACAAGAAGCAACATAACATAATGTGTTCCCATAAATCTGTCAATTTGGTCCCGTCTCAGTCCATCCAGGCTCTGTAATGAAAATGTCAGATACTGGGTGGCTTTAACAACATTTATTTCTCATAATTCTGCAGACTGAAAAGTTCAAGATCAAGGTGCCGGCAGATTTGGTATCTGGTGAAGGCCTGCTTTCTGGTTCATAGAAGACACCTTCTTGCTGTGTCCACACCTGGTGGAAGAAGTAAAGAAGATCCCTGGGGCCTATTTTATAAGGGCACTAATCCTATTTGTGAGGATCCACCCTCACAAGCTCATCTAACCCTAATCACCTCACAACGGCCCCACCTCCCAGTATCATCCCATGATAATATAAAATTTATGGGGACAAAAAGTTCAGCCTATAGCAGTCCCCATTTGCAGGAAAGAATTGAGCTTCTGAAAATGGAAAGACAGGACCAAATTGGCCATGAAAGAATGCAAAAAATAAACCATGGTCTGTGCTGACTTGAGTTGATGAATCACCTAGCAGTCTGAAGATGAACTGTCTGCAAAAGATCAAGATAAGGTGGACTCCCACCAGGAGAAGATCTAGGAATGCAAATTAGCATTCCTTCAGAAACAAAAATAGGTTTGGGGCTATAGCAAGACGTGACTCTTAAAAACATGAAGATTAAATTGTAAAATCTCTTCTAGACAAACTCTCTTTAAGAGCTAGAGATAATAATATGTTCCTGAAGTCAAGACTGACTTGAAAATCTGTAGACATTGCAAGGACTCCTCTCTGAAATGAGAGACACACACCTTTGATTTCTATACCTCCTGGAGGATTATGTAATGTATGGTAACATAGCACAGAACAGTAAGCCACTACCAAGGGGGGAAACCAGCAAATTCAACCATGTGACCTTGAACCAGAGCATCAGGATGTCTTCTATATGTGGGATAGAGCAGGACATTTCTCATCAGAAATGAAGCAATAGTATTTCATCGGTTTTGATACTGGTATCAATAAACATGTAAATTGATTTATCAGGCCTATTACTTTTTGTAAGCTCTTTATTATTAATCTTGAAATAAATCTTAGTATATACGAATGTTCTAGGCTTCTGGCTATAATGGACCTTGTCCTTTTCCTATGTTATATACAAGAAAAGAGATACCTGATTATTAGGAAAAAATATTTTCTGATGATTCAAAAAGTCACAAGTTCTGGGAAAGCCAAATAGTTTTGAAATAAGTAATAACACAGTCATGAGTGTAGAATATGGCCAAATGACAAGATAATTTGTGGGTGAAGAAGTTCCTGGATCTTGGATTGGAATAGAGTTAGGGAATGACTTAGTGGGCCCTTGCTGTGTTTAAGATGTGACTCAGAGCCTGTTAATCTTGCTGTGTTGAGTGTCTCTGGGAGAAGTAGCATTTGTGATTCATTGTAAACCTAAGAATTTTTCCATTTTTAATCATATTTGGGAAAGTTCTTTCAATAACCATCTTGATGTTTTATTACATGGCAACACTATCTTACTACAGCCACAGTATTGGGATCTTGTCTTATCTTTAAAACAAACAAAAAATTTTTTTTACAGCTGGTTTAGTCTAACATGAAGTGTTTAAGTTTCCTTGAACGAATTAGTGACTCTAAGAACTGTGCTTCACACATAAAACAAACTATGCCCCTTGCACAATAACATTAATATTGACAAAATGAATTGATATAAAAAGATTTTTTAAAAACAAAAAGTTACAATATTTGTTTTAAAATAATTTGCAATGGATCTTACAAAACATTTAGAAATTTTGTTTTAAAATAATTCACAATAGAACTTCCAAAACCATGTACTTGAAATGTCACATATCCTGAGATAATATATGTATATTCGTAGAAATCTTTTTGAAATAAGCACAATCAAATTGAATTTAGTAATTTAAGATTATTGGACACTAAAGTGGCCTTGTTTCAATGTACTTTACTTTTTGGGAGTAATGTAAAACTCATAACAAAATTGAGTGGAAGATATAGAGATTGTCCATAAACCTCCTAGCCTACACCCCCTACCTCCACAGACTCCCCACTATCAATATCCCCCATCAGAGTGGAACGTTTATTACACTTGATGAATCTACAATAACACATCATTATTAACCAAAGTTCACTCTTGGTGTACATTCTGTGGGTTTGGACAAATGTATAATGACATGTATGCACCATTACAGCATCATACAGAAGAGTTTCACTGTTTTAATAATCCTCTGTGTTCTGCCTATCTGAACTAGCTTTTATTTATTTTGTTATTATCATATGTGTATTTATTATAAACTTAGTAAAAGTAGAAAGTCACAGATCCCTAAAGTATCTCATTTTCCCATCACTCCAACAAAGATAATCTCAACTGAAATTGAATCATAATTTTTCCAGCTTCATAATCTTTGGCCTTAAAAGCTTTTTATATGTACTGTACAAAAATATCAAACTATGGGATGTCATGAATATATTATTCTACATTTTGTTTTATGAGCTTTTCCATTTCTCTCTTTTTTCTTTAGAGGAAAATAGAGGTCAGGACCCATGTATCTCCATAGAGAGATTCATGTTCTAGACCTATTTGTTAAAAAAGGCTTTCCTTTTTTGCTGAGTTGATGTGATGCATTGATCAAAATTAAATAGACTATTGAGATTTCATCTCAGATTTTTAAAGTGCTCGAAAGTTGACATTCCCTTCTTCACAACAAGAAAAAATTTAATGAATACAAATGAACGATTTGACTTTGACCCATTAGAGAGCAAAGTCACAGGACAAACCACCCTCTAGAAATCTGTGGAGATAGATGCCTGTAAAATATACAATGTTTGAAAAATAAATTTTACATATGGAGAAAAATAAAACAGATTCCCTACTTTACACCACATTCCCAAGTAGATTCCAGCATATTGGAGCTCTGGATATAAAATATAACACAGTAAAGTTAACAGAAGAAGTTACTAGAAGAAAATGTAGAGTTATATTTTTGACTCCCAAAAGAAAATCCATAAAGTAAAATATTTATTGATTTTATTGAACGAAAATTAGAATTCTATTTAAAATTACGGATGTAGACTTCCAGTTTCAACTCTAGCGTGTAACAGATGGGAAGTCATCACTTCTGTTCTTACAACAAGAAAAAGCTGGACAGTATAAAAAATCAGAGACCTTTCCTGGACCTATCAGATAACTGAGGTCACAGAGCACACAACCACCTTGACATATGGAGCAGCAAGTGCATCTAAAGACATAAAGCAGATGAGATCTGTTTATCTAGAGAGAAAGCCATGGGACCCACAATCCTGTAGGAACATGAAACTAGAGTCTGAGTGTGGGCTACATAATGGTGAGAAGTTCCTGAGTCATCACTCATAGGTAGGTCACACATTCTAAAGCTTTTTTCCATATACCCCACCACCCACTACACTCTCATGAGGAGACTCCCCAACTCCTCTCTCCCCTCTCTCTCTCTTCTCCTTCCTTATCCTGGCCTCACCTGCCCTGGCAGTAAAATGGGAAGACTGATCATCAGGAAATCTTCTCTAATCTTTCTTCATTACAATACAGAAGGCTTAATTCCAGTGATTCTACATGACAAGAGTGAAATTCAGTCCCAGCTAGGGAAGAGAACTCTACCCTGTTTCAATACTGCTCAAAATGCCCTTTCTCTATTAGCTGAGACAAAGAAATAAACATGCAAAAAAAGCTATAATTTATAGGGAGAGGGCTCCAAAGGCACAGATTTCACAGATTTTAGTTACATGTGAGGAATGAATTAGATTGTAGGGAAAGCTTTAACCCTTATTAAGAGGATCTTTGAAGGCCTGCACCCTCAGGGTAGCCTGTTATGTACCCCAAAGGCTGCAAACTAATCAAAAGATTAGAGACTCCTTTTCATACACACATAGCCTAGAAATATGTTTGTAAACTTTTAGTTAGTAGACTACAGCTAGGAGAAGTGCAAGAAAGTCACTCTCTCTGAGGACTAGACCAAATGGAAGCCACAAAACAAAGAAGAGAGGAAAAAACAGGGGCAACAGAGAAATGGCATGCCTCTACTGCCTGTAGGGATAACAAATATCAAACAGCCCAACTCTTAAAGGCTTATTTAATCTCAGTATTTAATACCCTATACAACAACAAAAAAATTACAGGCCATGCAAAAAAGGCAAAATAAACACAGTCTAAAGATACAAAACAATTATCAGAACCAAACACCAGTATGGCATAGATGTTGAAATTATCAAACAAAGATGGAATGTAATATGATGATGACTAATGATGTGTTAAAGAGGTTAAAGGAAGAAAAATATAGATAACACACATGATGAGATAAATAATGCCGGCAGAGACATGGAAACTGAAAGGAGTCAAAAGAAAATGCTAAATATCAAAAACAGAGTAATGTAATAAAGAACAACTTTGATGGGCTGGATTATCAGTAGATCTAACAGAATGACAAGGAAATAATAACTAAAAATGAAAGTTGGTGAATAGAAATTACCTAAACTTAAACACAAAGAAAGAAAAAAGTAAGAGAGAAAAAGAAGAACGTCCAAACACTGTGCTCAAATATCTAGTGGATCTAACATTCATGTAACTGAAATACTAGGAGGGTATAAAAGAGAGAGGATTGTCTGCATGAAGGATTTCAAAGAGGCCACAGCAGAACATTGCAGCACAAGCAGGGCGCTCACGAATGTGAGACCCGTGCAACTGCTTCACCAAAGGCCTACCTTTGATCCTTCTTTGTACGGTACTTGAATTTTCTTTTGTTAGTATATAAAAAAGGGCCTCCATGAACCTGGCCTGCTCTGGCACTGCATTTCCCACTGCTGCCTTCCATGCGCTATGGGCCAGCCCACAGTGCAGCATAGCTTGCCTCTGGTCTTCACTGCTGCATGCATCAGTACACACCTTGCAAGACTTGTATGAGGCAGACCAAGATAAACTGTGTTAAGGCTCTTAGCACAGTGCTCTGGCAATCCTATGGTCTTATTAAAGTAACAGATGCCTCCATTCTCCCCATTCCACCTCAATTTCCCACCCTTTAAACAACCCCTCAACCTCCAAAACCAAACATAAGGCTTTTCTCTTCTGAGAAATTTGCTCTGATTTCCTCCAGGTGAAGTGACCATTCCTTCTTTTGTACTATTATGTACCAGCACTGCACATAATAGGACCTACCCTCATACAACTGTAGCCTACAGATGAGCAGAAAAACAGACATCTACTCATTACGATGAAAAGCAGATTTGAGTTCAGAACACCAAAGTTTACTAAGCTTTCTGCTATACTTTCTGCCAGGCACCACAGTGAGCCACTTTGCTGTTGGTTTTGCATGTATGCTTAAAACCAAACAAAGTAGATGCTATTAGCATTCTTATTTCTGACATGAGGAAACAAAATCCAGATGGTTACATAACTTCCTAGGGGGTGGGGGTTGTCACGTGAATAGCACTTGAGCTCGTTATAGGAAAGGGAAGAAGTAAAAAAGATTTCTGTGCTAAACTTATTGGAAAGACAGACAGACGTTTTGTTACCTGGATTTAAGAGATTTCCAGGCCAAAATGTTTGTAATCAGTGTTTTACGGACTGGAGGTTTAAAATGACTATTTAGAAAATTAGAGAATCCGATCACTTTAAATACATCTTACACAGAGACTAAAAGACAGCAGAGGCAGAGCTCTGGAGGGCTCCCCAGGATACATGTACCCTCACTACCCACTGCCTGCAGCCCCTTCCCAACGTAAAGCACACACACTCACACACCCACACGCACAATATTTTGGTCTTGATTGCTAAGGAGAAAATTTTTGAAAATCTAATCTTTGCAGTGCTAGGAGTGTGGACAATCATTGCACACTAATCTATATAGTGGAGAATAGCCAAAACGTGCCTTGAAGGAAAAT
This sequence comes from Plecturocebus donacophilus, assembly GCA_004027715.1. NCBI lineage: Eukaryota > Metazoa > Chordata > Mammalia > Primates > Pitheciidae > Plecturocebus > Plecturocebus donacophilus. The sequence continues at coordinate 33,072 of PVKP010010352.1, forward strand.
TGTGTCAATTTTTCTCAGCAACTGTGACATTGAACCATCTGCCACTATACTTACTCAGTTGAGATGAAATATATTAAAGATATTTTTAAGGAATACGTGAGAAAGATCTATATATCCTTGAAGTACTATTTAAATTCAGACCATCAGCAAATTGTGTGTTGGGAATGTATCTTTTTACCTCCCGTACAATTGCATTTTCTGAGATGCATTTAGGCCTAAATTAATTGTTAGAATCTGAGAAATAATATAAAAAACAGCCTTATAAAACTCAATAATTTTATGAATGTTGTCAAGGATTTATTTGATTGTTTAACATGTATTGAGTTCCTGGCTGGGTGTGGTGGCTCACGCCTGTAATCTCAACACTTTGGGAGGCTGAAGAGGGCATATCATCTGAGATCAGGAGTTCAAGACTAGCCCAGCCAATATGGTGAAAACTTTTCTCAGCTGAAAAAAGAAAAAAAAAAGCTACTTGGGAGGCTGAGGCAAGAGAATCACTCGAACCTGGGAGACAGAGGTTGCAGTGATCCAAGATGGCACCACTGCACTCCAGCCTGGGTGACAGAGCAAAACTTCACCTCAAAACAAAACAAAACACACCATGTCTTGAGTTCCCACTCTGTACTCAGCACTCTGCAAGGATGTAGATAGAAAAAGAGAAAATGATAGACACACTCATCTCTCATAGATTTTATGTTTTGCAGATAGAGCATTAACAGTTACATAAATAATTATTTGACTTTGGTAGTATTAATTACCTGACAATCACAACAGTGGCTCTAATAGTGAAGTTCAGTCTGTCTTGGGGAACAGAATAAAGGCTTCTATAAGGAAGTGGCATATAAGCCAAGTGCTGAATGACGGGTAAGAAACAGCTGGCTTTAAGGACTGTGGGACTATAAGGAAATGCTTTTTATGAGGATTTGATAATCTTTTTGAGAAATCTGTAGGAGAGAGTTAATTCCCCAAGGCTAGGAATGGTGGATCTTTGTTCCAATAGCTAATTTGTTTGGATAGTATGGAAACACAGTAGTGAATGATTTCTTAGTGGAAATTGGCCTTTCATTTTTCTACCAGTAAATTAGCACAGAGACCTCCTACAGAAGTAAATAAATAAATAAATCAAATTTCATAAATTTAAATGTTGTGTACCTGAAAGGACACTATCACCCATGACACAATAGTTTCACTACTGAATTTTACCAAACAATTTAAAGAAGAAATAATACCAGTCCTACCCAAACTATTCCAAAAATTGGAGGGGATGGAATATTTGCAAACTTATTATTTGAGGTCAGTATTATCCTGATACCTAAATCAGACAAAAGCACATCAAAAGAAAGAAAGAAAGGAAAGGAAGAAAGGAAGAAAGAAAGAAAGAAAGAAAGAAAGAAAGAAAAGAAAGAAAGAAAGAAAGAAAGAAAGAAGGAAAGAAAGAAAGAAAGGAAAAGAAAGAGAGAAAGAGAGAGAAAAAGAAAGAGAGGAAGGAAGAAAATAAAACTACAGGCCAATATCTCTGATGAACATTGATGCAAAAATTTTAGTAAAATACTAGCAAACTAAATCCAACAACACATTAAAAAGATCATTCATTGTGACTGAGCAGGATTTATGCAATGGTGGCAAGGATGATTCAACACATGCAAGTCAATCAATGTGATACATCATATCAACAGAATAAAGGACACAAAAAATTATCATTTTAATTGATGCTGAAAAATTTGATAAAATTCACCATCCCTTCATGATAAAATGCCCTCAGCAACTGAGTGTAGAAAGAACATACCTCAAGACAATAAAAGCCATATACAACTAGTATCACACTGATTGGGAAGGAACTAAAAGCCTTTTCTCTAAGATCTGGAAGAAGGCAAAGATGTCCACTGTCACTACTGTATTCAACATAGTACTGGAATTCCTACCCAGAGCAATCAGACAAGAGAAAGAAAGAAAGGGCACCTAAAATGGAAAAGAGGAAGTCAGGTATCTCTGCCTGCAGATTATATGATCTTATATTTAGAAAAACCTAGACTCCACCAAAACTGTTAAAAATGATAAACAAATTTTTTAAAGATGAAGAATATACAATCAATATACAAATATCAGTAGCATTTCTATATGTAAACAATCTGAAAAAGAAATTATAAAGTAATCTCATTTAAATAGCTATGAATAAAATAAATACCTAAGAATTAACCAAGGGACATGAAAGATCTCTACGATGAAAACTATAAAACATTGGTACCAGAAATTCAACAGAACACATGAGAAATAAAAACATATTCCAGGTTCATGAATTGGAAGAATCAATATTATTAAATGTCCATACTATCCAAAACAATCTACAGATTTAACGCAATCCCTATCAAAATACCAATGGCATTCTTCACAAAAATAGAAAAAATAATCCTAAAATTTATATGGAAGTACAAAGGACCCCAAATAGCCAAAACTATCGTGAGCAAAAATAAGAAAATTGGAGGAATCACATTATCTGACTTCAAATTATACTAGAGCTATAGTGACCAAAACAGTATGGTACTGGCATAAAAATAGACACATAGACCAATGAAACAAAATACAGAACCGAGAAATAAATCTAGACAGTTACAGTAAACTCATTTTTTATAAAGATGCCAAGAACTTACATTGGGAAAAGGACAGTCTCTTCAATAAATGGTGCTTTGAAAGCTGGATATCCATATGCAGAAGAATTAATCTAGATCCCTATCTCTCACGATATACAAAAAAATTAAGTCAAAACGAATAAAGGACTTAAATCAGGGGTGTCTAATCTTTTGGCTTACCTGGACCACATTGGAAGAAAAAGAAAGCTTTTTGGCCACACATAAAATACACTAACAGTAACAATAATTGATGAAGTAAAAATAAATAAATAAATCTCATAATGTTTCAGGAAAGTTTACAACTTTGTGTTGGGCCTCATTCAGACCTATCCTTCACTGCATGTGGCCCATGGGCCATGTTTTGGACAAGCTTGACTTAAATCTGAGACCTCAAACTATAAAACTACTACAAGAAAACACTGGGGAAACTCTCTAAGACATTGGTCTGAGAGAAGGTTTTGACTAATACCCTACCAGCGCAGTTATCCAAAGCAAAAATGGACAAATGGAATCACATCAAGTTTAAAAACTTCTTTACAGCAAAAGGAACATTCAACAAAGTGAAGAGACAACCCACAGAATGGGAGAAAATATTTGCGAACTATCCATCTGACAAGGGATTGATAACCAGAATATATAAGGAGCTCAAACAACTCTATAGGAAAAAGAAATCTGATAATTTTATTTTAAAATGAGCAAAAGATCTGAATAGACATTTCTCAAAAGAAGACATACAAATGGCAAAAGGCATATGAAAATGTATTCAACATCATTGATTATCAGAGAAATGCAAATCAAAGCTACAATGAGATCTCATCTCACTCCAGTTAAAATGGCTTTTATTCAAAACACAGGCAATAATAAATGCTGGCAAAGATGTGTAGAAAAGGGAACACCTGTCACTGTTAGTGGGAATGTAAATTGGCACAAACACTATGAAGAGTAATTTAAGGGTTCCTCAAAACACTAAAAATAGAGCTACCATATAATCCAGGATTCTCCTGCTGGGTATATACCGAAAAGAAATCAGTATTATTGAAGAGATATTTGCACTCTCATGTTCATTGCAGCACTCTTTAGCCAAAATTTGGAAACAATCAAGTGTCTATCAACAGAAGAATGGATAAAGAAAGTGTGGTACATATACACAATGCGGTAGTATTCACACATAAAAAAAGAATGAGACCCTATCATTTGCAGCAACATGGATAGAATGGGAGGCCATTATGGTAAGCGAAATAAGCCAGGCACAGAAAGACAAACTTAGCATGTTCTTACTTATTTCTGGGAACCAAAAAAGTAAAACGAACCATTGAATTCATGCAGAAGGAGAGTAGAAGAATGGTTACTAAAGGCTGGGAAGGGTCGTGGATGGGTAGAGAGGGAAGCAGAGATTGTCAATGGGTACAAAAATATAGTTATATAGAATGAATAAGATCCAGTGTTTGATAGCACAACAGGATAACTACAGTTAACAATAATTTATTGTACATTTAAAAAAGCTAAAAGACTAATAAGTGGATTGTTTGTAACACAAAGAAAATATAAATGCTTGAGGTGATGGATACCTCGCTAACCCTGATGTAATTATTACTCATTGTATGCTTGTATCAAATATCTCATGTACCCCATAAATATAAACACTAACCATGTACCCACAAAAGTTAAATTTCAAAAATAAATAACATAAACTGAGAGTCTCAGAAGGTCAGAAATATAACACCCCCCCACCACACACACACACACACACACACACACACACACACACACACAAAAGGACACTATCAAGAAGATGAAAATAATCTTTAGACTGAGAAAGAATATTTGCAATTCACATATGTGATAATGAACCCGTATCCAGAATATATAATTAATTCTTACAACTCAACAATAAGAAGATAAACAGCCCAACTAAAAAAATGGACAGAGGATTTGAATAGACATTTATCCAAACAAAATAAACAAATGGCCAATAAGCACATGAAAAGGTACTCAATATCATAGTCAGCAGTGAAATGCAAATCAAAACACAATGAGATATCACTTTACACCCACTAGGATAGCTATAATCAAAAAGACAAATATGAGTGTTGGTGAAGATGTAGAGAAATTGGAACACTCATACAGTGCTACTGGGAATGTAATACAGTGCAGCCAATTTGGAAGACAACTTGGCAGTTTCTCAAAAAGTTAAACATTGAGTTTCCATATGACTCAGCAATTCCACTCCTGGAATTCCACTCAAAAGAATTAAAAACATATATTCATAAAATAACTTGGACATGAACACTTATAACAGCATTATTCATAATTATCAAAAAGTGAAAATAATCCAAATGTCCATTAACTGATAACTGGATGAACAAAATATACTGTATTCACACAATAGAATATTATTAAGCCATAAAAAGAAATTAAAGTGCTGATGCATGCTACATTTCCACGAAAGTGCACACACTGCCTTTTGATTCACGGGCTCAGGTTTTGTCTAGAGATCTGCAGAATAAAACACCTCAAGACAGCTGGCTGTCTAGTTCGGGGATCCAGGTCCACAGACTGGTGAGGCTGTTTTGGGTCTGCTTCCCAGTCTTCAAAGGACTGATACTCTGAAAATACCGCACTCACACTTGTGAGTGTGATATTTCAGTTTTAATAGTGGAGCCTTAACTTTTAATTCATTTTGGTTTCTGGACATTTATTTACATAATTTTACTAGGTTAAGGCATTTTATTCGCCAAGCAAAAAGATCTTTCTGGAGGAAGTACGTAAAAACAGAATTAAGTAAGAGCAGGCCATTAGTGAGTACAACATGATTAAAGAAAGTTTTAGAGCAACATTCCATTACAGATTTTATTCCACAGAGTTATCTTCACCAGGAGAAGTTTGATGCGGCCAAACCATGTGCAGCTTTTCACATTTTAGTAGTCTAAAATTAAGCATGAATTGCAAGGGTGTTTAGAGACATGAAAAATCCATTAGCATAAGGCAGAATTTAGTTTGAATGTAGTCTCCACTGTTCTGAAGCTCTATAATTTTAATTGAGCCAAGTAAACTCTGTAAGCTTAGCTCATTTTTTAAATGAACTATTTCTGCCTACTTCATTGCATTATCATTTTATAGTGAGGAATAAATGAAATTATACCTATAAATTTTTTAGTATAGTGCCTGGTACATAGTAAATGTTCAATAAGTGATCATTTATTATTATTATCATTGAGTTCTTCAACAGTTGACTATAACCAACATTTATAGACCCAGGTCTTCATTCAAAATTCATTTCAGTGCAGAAAACTGTGCTGAGTTCTAAGATGGTTTTGGTTAACAGTTTCAAACATGCAAACCTTCTGATAGAGCGAGGGAAAAAACATAGCCTTCACAGTTCAGTGGCAAATATAATACCGTATCTCAGTAGTTCTGAAACGTTAGTGTGCATGAAAATCACCTGGAAAATGTTTTGACACCATTTGTTTCTGATTCAGGAGCTCTGGGTTGAGATCCAAGAATTGTGCTTCTTACAATTCCATGTGGCTGGCTGAAAAGCCACATTAGGAGAAACATAATTATACAGGAGGGACAGGAATTACCAAGCATGACTTGGCAATGTTTTAGGCGTTAGGAGCAGTGTGCTTGGAATTCCACAGAGACAATGCTAAATCAGAAAATCTGGAGGAAAATCATTAGTAGAGAAAGAATAGGAGCAGAGCAGAGATTAAGGGATGGAAACAGGTACAGAGGGGCCAAGCGTCTGGGCTCTCTCGCACATTGTTGGACATTTTAGCTTGATGGGGAGACTTTTAAGATACTTAAGCAGCTGCACCATGGGATATATTTGCCTTGTAGAAACGTGGCTCTAGGTCAGCCCTTGCTATCACACTAGGCAGTTTGCTGTTTCTCAAAACCTTGTTCCATCTGCCTACCTGAGCTCATGCTGTTTCTTCAGACTGAAATATGCTTCTCTCATATCTTCACATGCTCACACCCAAAAGTTCTTCCTTGGATTACAGCTGACTGTCTTCTTGTTTTCCAGCAATATGATGTCATATTACTTTCCTTAAAATAATAGTGTCTTTTTCTTGGCTTTCAGGGTGGAGAAGTCTTACATGTCCCTTAATCAGGCTGTAGTGCAGCCAGCTGTCACTGAATCCTGATAACTGAAGTCTGCAGTTTTTGCCATTTTTTCTTTCTATTAAGATGCTTGTCTTCTTTGAGTTTTAAATGTAAATATGAATATAAACACAAATATGTAGTTAGTAGACACCAATCCACCGTGATTCAAATATATTTTATTATAAAGATTGCAAAAATCTTTTCTTTTAAATTTATTTATGGTGTATAGATAGCCAAATAAAAAACAGTTTCTTCAATTTTATTTCATATATTATTTAAAATTCCTTTCCTATATGAAAGAAGGGGATATAATAACATGCAAATGCTTATTTGTGCAAATGCATACATGGCATTTACACAAGAAACTAAATAAAAAGATAATCTATGGGGGAGGGTGAAGAAGAGGTGGAAGAAATACAGACTGAAAGTAGGGTGTGAGGGAGGAGAGGGAGGGAGTGGCACCTCTCTGCGTAAACCTTTTTTCGTAACATTGACTTTTAAAATCAGAATAATGTTTTACATACTTCAAAGAAAAACAATGAAAATTAATGAGGATGTGGGGTAAACCCCAACTGAAATATAAAAAGTAATAAATGAACCAAACTAGATTACAAATAGATAACAAAATCACATTGAAAGAGGTGAGGGGGGGAAAAAACGAACCGACCTGAGTAAATCTGGAAAAAAGTATTTTGAGTAGATATTCTAAGGCAAAGGGGCAAAAAATACTTGTAGGCAAACATTGTACTCCAGTTAGTATAACTTTTTCTCATGGGGCAATGCATTAGCAAATCTGAAACCACTTTCCATGTATACAAGAGTTGAATAAATAAGTAAATATATCATAGATGTTGAGAGACAGTATTCTCATTGTAAGAGGAGAAGTGACAAATCGAGGAAGAAGAGGCTGGAATGAAGCCTGTGGTGTTGATTTGGAGTCAGAGATGCAATTATGAACTCCTGGATTTTCAGTAAAAACACAGTTATGTAGATACGGTAGAAAAGCAAGTACGAGTATGCATGGTTTATGTATGTATAAATATTTCCTAGCTCTGTCCATAAAAAGGACCATGAAGCAGCAACAACCTGATAAGAATGACCACACCTAGCACCAGATCTTGATTTCTAAATGCAATCCTCTAATAAAAGAAACCAGGAATCCTTTGAAAAGCAGTGACTTCGGGAGTCAGGCAGAAGAAATAGGAGATGAACCCAGAGTGCCTCCTCGTACTAGAAATTAAAGAGATGCTCAAAAAACAAAAAAAGGAATATGTTGGAAGGACACAGGAGCCAGCCTAAAAGAGCTCCCAATGGCTTAAGCAGGAACAATCTGAACCACATGGTAAATAAAAATAGAACTGAACTATAATCCGAAGAATAAAATATGTTTTCATGGGTACATATTGATATGTAATTGAATTAATAAATTGGGAGGATAACTCGTTCTTACAAAGTAATTTCCATTAATAAACATGGAACTTATGAGGTATATGGAAAATCACCAGGAAGCAAACATCACTGTGGTAGGCAAAATCCACTAATGGATGCTAAAATTAGGGGGTAAAATTTTTAGAGGAAATGAGATATTTACATGGTCTCAACATACATTCTCCCAAGTATTTATTAACTATAAAAGGAAATATAATGACTTTACCATGAGGTCGCCTGGCACATACCCACTTAACTAAGTGATCAATGCTAACATCAGTAATGAGACGTAGACATCATGCACCACCTAATATGATGTGCTGAGAATGGCACATCATTGCCATGGTGTCCCTGTCAAAAATTCATACCTTAGTCTAATCATGAGAACGCAACAGATGAACCCAAACTGAGTGTCAAAATCATGAAACTGTATTCTTCAAAAGTCTCCAGGTTTATAAAAAACAAGAAAAAAAAAAACAAAAAACCAGGAGGTGACTCAGATGGGAGAGACTAAGAAACCTAATGACCAAATGCATTGTTGAAAACCGAATTGAATCATAAAAGAAAAAGGGCATTAGTGAGAAAAGTGCTGGAATTCTAACAAAATCTGCAATTCAGCTAATAGTATTATATTAGTTTTAATTTTCTGGTTGTGATAATTAGATATGACTGTGTGTTGTTAACATTAAGAGAAGATAGATGGGATATATATAACAAATTATTATTGTAAATTTTGAATAAATCAGTTTTCAAAATAAAAGTTTTAAAAGTAAAATCTTTTTCTATTTTGAAAAATTATACTGAGAAAACTAGATATCTACATGTTAAACAGAAAGAAAGAAAAAGAAAGAAAGAAAGAAAGAGAAGAAAAGAAAAGAAAAAGAAAGAAAGAAAGCTTTGTGCAGTGGCTCACACCTGTAATCCCAGCATGTTGGAAGTTCAAAGCAGGAGGACTGCTTGAGGCCAGGTATTTGAGACCAGCCTGGGCAACCCAGCAAGATACCATCTCTAAAAAAAAAAAAAAAATGAAAGAAAGAAAGAAAGAGGGCATAGACCACAGACCCTATATTTTTCACAAAGGTAACTAAAAATAAATTGTGTATATGTAATATAAACAATATATGAATATAAAAAATAAATATAAAATACAAACTATAAAACTTCAAGAAGATAAGATAGGTGGAAAACTAGGTGACCTAAGGTTGTCAATGACTTTTTAGATACAACACAAAAGGGCAATTGCTGAAAGAAAAATTGATGAGTATGACTTTATTAAAATTAAAAAGTCTCTACAAAGATGCTATTTAGAGAATGAAAAGATAAGTCACAGAAAAAGAGATAATATTTGCAAAACACATATCTGATAAAGGACTTAAAATTCAGCAATAAGGAAACAAGCAATCCAATTAGAATATGAGCAAAAGATTTGAACAGACACTTCACCAAAGATATTCAGGTAGCATAGGAAAATGTGTTTAACATCATATGTCACCTGAGAATTTCAAATTAAAACAATGGGATACCATTGCACACCAATTAGAACAACTAATATCAAAGATATTAACAATATCCAAGTCTGGTGAGGATGTGGGTCAACTTGTTATTCACTGCTGATGGAACTACAAAACGGTGCAGCTACTTTGGAAGACAGTTTATCAATTTCTCACAAAACTTAACATGCAATCCAGCAATAGTGCTCCCTGGCATTTTTCCAAATGAGTCGAAAACTTATGTTCGTGCAAAAGTCTGTAATTTTTACAGCAGCTTTATTTATAATTGCTCAAACTTGCAAGCAACCAAGATGTCCAAGTAGGCAAGTGGACAAATTGTAGTATACTCAGACAGTGGAATACTATTCAGCAATAATATTCCCTTTGATATGGAAAGGTATCAAAAATATTTGAATGCATATTACCAAGTGAAATATGCCAGTGTGACAATGCTATATACTGCATGATTCCAACTATATGAAATTCTGGAAAAGGCAAAACCCTGGAGACATTAGAAAGATTAGTGGTTGCCAGGGTTTTTGTGGAGGGAAGAAAAGTTGAATAGCTAAAGCACAGGAGATCTGCAGAGAAGTGCACATGTTCTGCATGATACTGTTATAGAAGATAAATGGCATCATACACTTGTTTAAATCAAAACAATTGTATTGACAAAAAAATGAAACACTGTAGAGTATAACCTTGAGTTAACAATAATTATAGATATGCCTGAGATATTGTGGATTTGGTATGAGACCAATAAAATAAGTTAAACAGTGTTCGTTTCCCAGTGCATATAAAGTTATATTTAAAATATCATATAGTACATTGTATGCTGTAAGATTATATCTAAAAAAACAATACACCTACCTTAATTTAAAAATAATTTATTGCTAAAAAAATGCATACAATGATCTGAGCCTTCTGCGAGTTGCAATGTTTTTGCTGGTGGAAGGTCTTGCTTCAACAATGAGGGCTGTTGATCAAGGTGGTGGTTGCTGAAGCTTGGGGTAGCTGTGGTAGTTGCTTCAAGTAAGACAACAATGAAGTTTGCTTCATTGACTGACTCTACCTTTCACAAAAACATTCATCTGTAGCATGCAATATTGTTTGCTAGCATATTTCCCATAGAAGAACCTCTTCCAGAATTAGAGACAGACCTTGCCAATCCTGCCACTGCTTTAGCAACTGAGTGGAGTGGAGGAAGAAGCCTCATTGCAAGACTCAAAGGTGTATAATGAAGCAAGGCCACTGACAGCGAGCTATTTTTTTGAAGACTTCCATTGTGACAAGGGGAAAGTGGGAAAAACATGACAAAAGGACACAGTAATGAGGGCTTCAGTGGATGGACCCTGTCTTCGTGGAAGCACAATAAATAGAGTGTAACCAGTAGTGGGTGAAACAGAGCTGAGGCACTAACTGTGCATGAAGGTGACAAGCAAAGCAAGCTCTTGTGAAAGAATGATGATGGCAGGAAGAATCCCAGGTGACATGGCTACAGATGACCATAGGCAGCTCTGGCAGGGCATTGAGGAGGAATGGTGTGACTGAAGACCCCAGGCTTGCTGAGCTGCATGAACCCTAGGCTGGGCTCTTGGCTTTATGACCCATGCACATGGAAAGTTCAGGGCAGGGAGCATCACACATTGGGGTCTGTTGGCGGGGAGGGGGGCAAGGGAGGGACAGCGGGGGTGGTGCAGAGGTCGGGGAGGGATAACATGGGGAGAAATGCCAGATGTAGGTGATTGGGGGATGGAGGCAGCAAACCACATTACCATGTGTGTACCTATGCAACAATCTTACATGATCTGCACATATAACCCAGAACCTAAAGTGCGATAAAAAATAAATAAATTTTTTTTAACAAAAAGAAAGTTCAGGGCAAAAGTCAAAGGACAAAGGGTGTCAATGAGCCTGTTCCCAAGGGCATTCACCCAGGGCTCTGCTTTGCTTTCCACTAAAATAAACAAAGAACTGCTGGATGTGGCCCAAGGAGGTCAGATCCCTTTATCATTTTATTTTGTAAATAATCCCATAATTATATCTGAATTGAGGATAGTGAATGTTAGAAATTCTTTCTCTTCCTGTCTTTTTTTGGTTGCTGTCTTTGGATGCTGAGTCTGTAAATACAGCATTGATGACTGCCACACTTTCCAGCTTCTATTTGCCTCCTCACTGTAAGCTAAATAGCTTTAGAATAAGTGTGCATCAAAATAAAAAGAAAATTCAACATTTCCATTTTTTTCTAGTTAGTCTCCCCACAGGGTACATTTTCCAAATCTACTCACTTAATGGGCACACTGTAATGGAACTCATAACTTCTGAACAGAAAATGCACAGCATGGGATATGTGCAGACAGATGTGCATATCTAGAAAAGCACAGGGTCAGGAAGATATGCCTGACATGAGACCCAGAGAAAAACTAGGAAAACTATTGTCTAGTGTAGCAATAGCACAATCCTAACTCCTATACCCTGTTGATTAGGGTGATTAGATCATGAGAGCGAAAACTTCGGGATGAGAATTATGTCCTTATAAATGAGGTCCCAGAGAGTTCCCTCACTTTCCTTCCACCATATGAGAACTCTGTAGGAAGGTGGCTGTCTGTAAACCCAAAAGAGCACCCTCACCTAAACATGACCATGCTGGCACCTTGACCTTGGACTTCCAGCCTCCAGAACTATGAGAAACAAATGTCTGCTGTTTATTGCCTACCTAGCCTATTGTAATTTGCTGTAGCAGCCCAAGACAAGACAATAGTTTTCCTAGTTCATATATATATCATATTATATATTATTTTATATCATATATTACATATATTAGTATATTATATATATACTACAATATATTATATAGACATAGTATATATCATATGTATATATATCAATATACTAATATACTATACATATATTAGTATATATACAATATGTATATATATACAATATGTATATATACTAATATATGTAATAATAATATATATACTAATATAGTATATCATAGGACTAGGCCTATAATATACAGATATGCCTAGTCCTAGATAGACTAGGCCAGTCCCAGAGAGACTAGGAAAACTATTGTCTTGGCTTGGGCTGCTATAACGAATTACCATTGACTAGGTGGGCAATAAACAGCAGATATTTATTCCTCATAGGTCTGGATGCTGAAAGTCCAAGATCAAGGTGTCAGCATGGTCATGTTCAGGAGAGGGTGCTCTTTTAGTTGATAGCCACCTTCTCGCTGTATCATCATACGGCGGAAAGAGGGTGAGTGAGCTCTCTGAGACATCGTTTATAAGGGCATGAATCCCAACCTGAAGGCTCCACTCTCATGACCTAGTCACCCCCCTGATCGGCAGGGTATAGGAATTAAAGTTGTGCTACAACCTCTGCCTATTTTTCTTCATTTTATTTGTTTATTCATTTAAAACGTATAATGCTGGTGTTGTTTGTACTAGAAATACAGTGAAAACGTAAAATTTTTACATATCCCTGCTGTTAGGGAACTTTCATTTATGTATTTTATAAAAATAAAATCAAAATTTCTAGTTGTCCCCTGATACTCACTCTTTTCTCCTTTTAAGATGGGAATCACAATTTTAGCTGTGCATAAAATTCTACTTTCCGGCCTTCCATGCGGTCATGTGGGTCATGCTGCTACATTCTGGCCATGGAGGCATGCGTGAGAGTGATGGGGGCAGCACCTAAAACACCCTTTTAAGAGGAAAGAGCATGAAGGGCACCCCCCACCCCCATATACACTTCTGCTCCCTGCAGATGGGCAGTGGTAGCTGGGATAACCCTTAGGCATCACAGCAGAGGATGCTGTTCACAGAACAGAGCTCAAACTAGCTGGGGCTTTTACAAGAGAGAAAAATAAGCTTGTACTTTATTAAATGCTATTCTATGTTGTGTTTTACTGTTTCAGTAAGAGCTGAGCCTACTTTTAAAATTCATATGAATACTCTGCTTGCTGCCACCTGTCTGGCACAGTTATGGGCTAGCTATTTTGCCAGAATCTCACTCTTCCCGAGGAAAGGTGGGGCATTAATATATCCCTCATGGTAATAGAGTGTGGGCTTGAGATGTTACACATAAACATTTCTTTTTCAAATCTTAAAAGGTGCTTAGAACAATTTGTCTAGGGAAACAGTATAATTCAAACTAGAGCCTTATTACTCCCCTGATTGTAAATTCAATGACAAATGGGAAGAATCTCAGTGCTGATGCAGGAATGGATTCAACTGCCCTCTTAACAAGGCTGGGTGTAGTGGTTCACACCTGTAATCCCTACACTTTGGAAGGCTGAGGTGGGCAGATCACTTGAGCCCAGGAGTTAGAGACCAGGGCAACATTGCAACACCCCATCTTGTACAAAAAAACACAGAAAAATTAGCTGGGAGTGTTGACAGACACCTATCGTCTGAGATACTCAGGAAGCTGAAGTGGAAGGATCACCTAAGCCCAGGAGTTGGAGGCTGCAGTAAGCCATGATCATGCCACTACACTCCAACCTGAGTGACAGATCGAGACACTGTCTCCAAAAACAAGAAAATTTTAAAAACCCAACCATGCAATAATTGTATGGACTAACATTTTACTTACGTATATAGATTTGAAGGATGAAAAGTGCTATCTAGCTCTTGCTAATGTGTTTTTCTAAAAGGATCAACATGCAAGTCGTGGACAAGCAAGTTGGTTTCTTGTCCCAATTCTGACAACTCACTTGCCTTGAAACTTTAAGTGCAGATTTAAGCTGCTCACAGGAATACCATGCAGAGCTGTGACTGTCCCTTTGTAAGATGATGGCAAAGTGTTTTGTGAACTCTACATCCACCACGTGCCCTGGACCAGGAAGGACACTTCCTGTGCCCTCTGTTTTCTGCTCGAGGGTACCCTTCTGCACTTCTGCACCTCCTTCCACTTGTTCTGTCTCTACCTTTTCAGGGTCCTTTCAGGGCACAGGCCTTCCCTTGGCTTGGCTGCTACTGCTGGTGTCCATGTGTCCCCCTCGTGGGAGGTCCCAAACTCCTTCAGTGTGTGGCTCCTGACCCCTGCAGCGCCTCCCAGCCCTTCCTGACTTCTAGCACCTCACAAGCTCCCCTTACCAAAGGGCAGCAGTAATCTTTCAATGACCAACACCCCTGGCTTCTTCCTGTCCTCTTCATCAGCGAAGCCAATGTCCCTGAAACCCAGTCATGATATCTTATCTGAAATGATCTGCTGTCTTGCGCCAGTGATATTCTCTTCCTCGCCTTTCTTCTGTCTCCCCTTTGCTAGCCTGGCACCTATGGGTTGTGAGGCTTTGATTTCCTCTTTATGTCTCCAACTCAAAGACCATGTGCATCACTTCCATTCTAAAGACCAACTACCCATAAATCTACACATTCACACTGAGCTACATGCCCTGTCTCTAAGGTCCACAGATTCCTCCACTGAGTCTGACATCAGCCCCACAGGACCTTTCTGTTGATGGCAGGAATCACAATCTCAGGGGCCCATACTGATGTTATTTAGAGTTCTTTTAGAGCATGGGTTCCTAAGCATGAGGTTTCTGTCTGCTTAGCCCCTCCACCCCTCTGCTACTGCACAAAGAACTGAAAACAATGCTGTGAATTGCCAAAGGCTGATCACCTTAGGAAAAACATTTCTCAGGTCAATCTATTATATGAAATCTATACATCTGTATCTGTATTTATATTGTTAAAGGGTACAGCAAACTCAAATAAATAAAAATACCTTTTTGAATAGGATGATATATCTCATAAATTGGTATTTTTCCAAGTTATAAATAAGTTTGATTTATTCCAATTTCCAAAAGCATTCATCTTTTAAATTAAATGACTTAATTTGAAGTTCAACCAAAAAATTAATGTGCAAAACTAATTGAGTGGAAATAAAGAATAATGAAAAGATATTTGCCACACCAGGTATTAGCACCTACTGTAAAATCATTATGTTTTTGATGCAGAAAGTGATTTTATGTTTTGACACAGAAGCAACAATACAGAGAATCCAGAAACAGGTGCAACCATATAGGAATAAGTATAGAATAAAGACGGTATTCTGAATCAGGTAAAATGGAATGGATTATTGAATAAAGAATTTGCTATATTTTTGCTACACATATGAATGAAAGTTACCTTTTCTTTATGACAGGATTGTAGCAATGTATTTCTTTAGACAAAGTATATAAGTGCAACTAAAAATTGAAGAAAATGTAAGAGAACCGTTTGCAAGTTTATGATCTCAACAGCCTTTCTAAGCGGAAATTAGAAGGTAAATCTTTTACTTTATAAAAAGATAAACAGTACCCATATAAAGAAAGTTAAAAGATGAGGGACAGACAATTTTTGCAATTGAGAGTGTATACATAGATACACACAAAAGATTAATGTATCTAAAATCAAATTTAAAAAGCGAAAATCCTGTGATAATCATTTGTCATTCCACCTTTTCAATTTTCCGTTTTCCAGATTTTGAGTAGAATTTCCTTTGTTTTGCACTTTTTAAATATAGATATGGATGTGCAAATTACCTTGGACAATGAAATATGAATAGATGTTAATTTTAAAAACCCAAATTATTACATTAACCCACAATGAATCTGGGATTGTTGGTTACTGCAGCAGCATAGCCTAGCCTATCGTGACTGGTAAAAAACTCAATTGAAAATGGGAATGAAATAAATCAGCATTTCATAAGAAAAACATGTAAGTGGTCTATTTAAATACATTAAAACATATAGAGCTTTACTAATGACAGAAACGAATTCCATTCTTTATCTATCGCAATGTATTATTCAACTGACAATAGCAGTGTGATAAATTTAGATACATGTCATTAGTTAAATGATAAAACATGCAGCCACTAAATGAAAGATTAGATCTACAGATACTTAGAGAAGGTTGCACATAATGTATCACTAATTTTAAAAGGTAACTTCAATAATCAAATATCTTATTATTTTCAAATCAAAACAAAATTGAGGGAGAAGAGAGAGACAAAGACGAAGGAAAAAGATAGAGAAAGGGGCATAGAAAGAGAGAGTATCTGGAATTATATGTATCCAACTATTAATAGAAATTTACTCTTCGGAGTAGAATATGGAAGTACAGAGAAAGAGCTTTCAACAGCCAATCTGCATAATTTTAAGTATTGATGGTGTGTGGGGTAATTTTATTTTTCTGTTTTTACTTTCCTGTATTTTCCAAAACATAAATGTGATATAATTGATACCTAAAAAGGAAAAAAATAGCACAGAGCACAGTAGAAGTAGAAGCAATAAATGTTATTCTTTAATCCAATAATTACTTAAAAGAAATGTTTTATTGCGTATATGTATCATATTTCAAATGTAGGTTGATTTTGCAATGAAAATGCTACACTTTTAAATAGAAGTGAAATAGGTAAAACTTTTTTTTATAGTTCCAGTTCATGCATTGGTAAAATGAAAGACCTGGGTTGTGGAATTTTTACCCTCCTTAATGATATGGAGTATAGCTAAACCCTTTAATGCCCAGTGGACCCTATTATTTGGTCAAGACGTCTCCTATCATTTCCCAGGACTTCCCTCAAATCCCATTATTTGGCCTGCAGACCCTTTGTTCTTTACATTCCAGAAAGCTATGTCTCTGTCAGCATCCCTTTCTCATCACTAAAATTATGGGATTTTTTTTTTCCTATTAACATTTGTGATGTGGAGGAGAAAGAGAAGCAGAACTTTTCTCAAAATAACTCCACAAGCTCACAAGTCATCAGCTGCAGTTCACTGATGCTCACACAAGCTGTAACCCTCTTGGGACAGAGGCACAGAACTTTCTTACTCACAGCAGGAGCATCAGCGTGTTCACATGGGCCTCCGTCCCCATATACCTCCAGGAAAACATGGGGCTCAGGTGGATGTCCCTTCCTTACGGGGTTCCCCTGCAGCTGGGAACCCTGAGCTTAGGGAAGCTGCTGCTTTGACAGTGAGCTGTGAGCAAGTCTTCTTGGTTCTGGGGAAGCTAGGTGCAGCACCTGGCCAACAGATGCAGTTCTGCCTGGGATTGCTCAGTGGTCAGAACTGCCAGCTACAGAAACAACTCTGTGAAGTGGTCCAGGTAAGGGAACAGACAAGTGCTTGTGATTTGGGCTCACGCAGCAAGACGTGCAGGTATGCAGGAGGCCTGTGGCAGACCACCTCCCAATTCAGACTGGAAGATTTTTGAGGGAATTTGTTTTCTTCTAATCTATTAATTTTACCAAATATTCCTTTTTATTGTGTTTCATTAACTGACTTTAAGTCTAGCTGCTGGCTTTGCTCATCTATTCCTACTTTCCTTCGACAAACACCCATTTCAGATTACAGATTGAGATGGGGCCAGTCCACTCTGTCTCTCAGAGGCTCCATTCAGCATGGAGTCAGTGACCATAGGCTGTACCATTATGACTGGCTCAGCCCAGGGAGGCGGTAGAAGCCTGGGGCGTGACATTCCTGAGCAAAATGTGTGGAGTGTGGATTCAAATCAGACCACTGCGATAGGAGGCAGGATGACATTTACTTCACCGCTGATGAAGGTGAGGGACTAGGCTGAAGAAAACAAATAATTTTTAAATTATTTATTTTATTTTATTATTTTTAGTTATTAAAAGGGTTGTAGATAAGGAAGCTAGGCTGAAAAGGCTCTCATAGCATCACTTAATCTTGCTACCTGCAAAATGAGAAAAGGAAACCTCGTAGAGGCTGATGAGACAACACTTTCTCTATGCTTGAGCCAATTTTAGGCACTCTTGGGAAATTTGCCGTGGACCGGCCTGACTCCAGACTGGGGCCTCCCAACTGTTGGATGCAGCTGTCTTTGAGAAATAAGCCTGATCCTGACAAAGTGAGTGAATTTCCAGGACACTAAACTTACCTGCCCATCCATATGCTGATACCAACTTCCTCTAGGGATTGGACTAAAGTTTTCACTTTTTCTCCAGGTAAGTTGCACACTCAGTTATTGGAAAGTCAGGGCCAGAGAGCAGGTCATTCTCCCTACACATTTGTCCAATAATTACGGCTTTTACTCAGGCCTTTCCTACTAGTCTTTGCCTGTCGACACTTGAGTTTCTGACTGTGGTAACCTAAGAAGTAGTTCTCAGAACTGAATAAATCTGGGTCCCATGGAAATCACCTAGGAGAAACAGTAAATATTTTCATTCTGAAGAATAGATGCATTTAGTGGACACTTTCACAGAAAACATGCTTTAATGTGTTTATTTGTTGCTATTGAATTTCTTTCCTATTCAGAAGTCCTCTACGATACAAAACAAACTACTCAGTGGGGCCGGGAAAGTTAAGCCAGGACTGAAGAGTGATTACAATACAGACAGATGTTACACTCACAAGAGGTGACTTGCTAGCAGCATTGACTTCTTGGCAACAGAATGGTCTACGCTGTGAGGTAATGAGTTCACTACAAGGAGAGATATTTAAACAAAGGCTCTATGGACGACTGTCTGTTAAGGTTTCTGCAGTAGACTTTGGTGATCTTTAGGCTCACTACATACATTTTACAAAGGAATAAACTAGCATTTATGAACACATAAATGTTGCATGTGTAGAAAAAGAAGTAAGTGGTCCATATGCTAAAAGCAGAGATCAGAGCTCATCCAAATAAGGGTTGCTTGAGAACTGGAAGGGTGAGCCTCCCTTGGTTGGCCCAGGCAGCACTCCCTGGACAGCTGTTCTAGCGCCTTTTGCTCTCCAGGCCACAAATGATTCTCAGGACCAAATCTGCATATCAACACCTATTATTACTTGCTATTTCAACCCAGGTGTGGAAATTTGGGAGAGAGAAAACAAATGAATATACAGAACCTTCTTCCTTGTAAATGTATTGTTAAGCTCAGGACAACTTCACAAAATGCAGAAATGGGCTAACCCTTGTCCCAAACGCGTGTGCAGACTTTTCAGTGAAGGCATGATAGTGCTTATTCACCCTCACAGGAGATTGGAAATAGGTCAATTTTATTGTGTTGTCATTATCCTTCTTCACTGAGGGTAAGATTAAGTTCAACCATAGTTTTCTGAGAAGGTGACATTTAGTGATTTCAAATTTCAGTGAGAATTAATCTTTACTGGTATGAGGAAAGGTCATTTTCATGATTTCTTTACTCATAGTTGTATCATTCATTCACCCACACATTCATAACCCCCCTGAAGGGCTACCAAACCCTCCATGAGACGGACAGAGGGCAACGTTCTGGGCTCTACATCCATCACACAATTTAGTTTTGTAGCTAGTGTTAATATGCAAACTCTACTGCAATCAATTGCTGCCACTGTGAGAAGATGACAGCCCACTACTGTGCTTTCCCTATGACAGAATCCAAGCAGTGGAATAATGCCAAGAAACGTACACACGAGTGACCTATGTTAACAGCAAGTTACCCGTTCCCAGCCTCAAACGCTCACTCAGCAGAGCTCAACAAAACTATGATGCTTCCCATAATCAGCTGGCCTCCTGATCGCCACAAGACATTCTTTCTGCCTCCAAAACGCTTTTGGAATATGCTTACCGTCTATAGCTCCCATGCTGCCGCCTGTCCTGAACTGCCTCATCCATTATGTGGAATGTCACACTGGCCTCCTTTTCTGATTCCCTTTTGTACCACTGCAGTCCCTTCTCCGCAGAACTCACTGAGGGATGTTCATAAAACATAAATCAGGAAATGACTGCTCATGATGACAGATTATGGAATTAAGGAAAAGTCATAAATGGACTGATCCCATTGGGCATGTGTGTAGGGTGGTCACTAACAGGGCAACATCATCACCCGTCAAACCAACCCCAGGACGTCATGCGAACCCACTAGGGGTCCTGCCAGGTGCACCCTCATGGATGCAGGAGGCCCACCCCCTGGAAAGAGTAAGGCTCGGAGGCAGTCACAGCGCCTGCCCTGGCAGCCACCCGCTCACCTGTTTCTTGTGTTTTCTGGCATTGCCTTTCCTGCAGTGGCCTCTGTAAACTATCTGTGCTGGGAGCCATTACAAACATGAAATTTACCCCATTGCTGCAGGATAATACACAGAACCTCTCTAGAGCCCTCACACCTGCAATCGGAAGCCAGTGACAGAGCCCTCCCTCGGCACACACCCACGATCACCCTTCCCCGCCATCCTGAGAATGAGTTTGCCTCTTGCTTTCGGGAACCCCCGGTGAACACCATGAGCAAGTCCCCCTGGGTTAGAGCAAAAGGAGCATGACGAAAGCTATCCTGGCTTCCCCGACACATCTCTAAGTGGTTTCAAGGACAGGGCCACGGACCTGCCTGTCTCCCTCCTCACCGTGAAACTGGGCCTGTTCTGTTGCCACTCTCTCAGAAGGCTGGGGGTGCCTCTCTCCCTTGTGGCCATGGGGCCCAAGACACTGTCTTGACATTTGACACTCTCTTTAGCATGGATGCCTCGAGCCACGTCTTGTCACTAACAGCCTGTCTGGGAAAGCTGAGCCCCATTTCAGCCAACGAGTCAGCACCTGTCCCACCACACAGAGCACTGCAGTCACCCTCACCCTAGACATCGTTCCTTCAGCATGTATGCTGTCTCTTCAGGTTTGCTCTTCCTGTCTTTTCCACTTATTCGAAGGAAATGGCCATCTTTCTGTTCCCATTGTGTCTCCAACCCCATGAACACTAACGCTCAGTGTCCAGCGTATCTTCAAGCCAGCCCCTGCTGCCCTCCCCTAGTCCGTTCTCCATTGTCCAGTGACATTGCTTGGGATGCTTGTAGCCTTTAGCTTGAAAGAGTCAGTCGTCCTTGGGTGACAGTCTTTGACCCACAGCCCATTCTGCTTCCTGGAATTAGACTTATTTTTCTAGAAAACAATTTCATTATGCCATAAGGACCTCAAAAAACAAACAAAATTCTACCAAGGATGACTTTTTTTCTTTTAATGGGAGTTTTATTTACATAATTTGATCATAAGACAGATGTTTGAAATCGCTGTTATTCAGAACAATTCTGAATGAGTGGCTACGTTGCCTTTGGCTTACAGAGAAAGAAAGCCATGACCTGATGAGTGGAGGGATGAGGGTACCAGGAAAAAAAAAAGTGTGCTGAAGGCCACGGAGAGGTCAAAGGACTTGTGAGAATTCCAGAGTGCCCACCCTTGAGCTGGCTGCCACCTCCCCCTCCCCTACTCACTCAGCAGGTGCCTATCCTGTGCAGTCCATCCACTGTGTGTCCAACATGGTGTACCGAGCCCTTTCTTGTGTCTCATGTTTCTATTAAAAAATATTTGGGACTCTTTTTGAATACACCCCAAGGTTTCCTGACTCAGGCCATGATTAGCACACATCTTCTATCAAAATGTTCCTTCTCCTTCCTCCTCATGTCTGCATAGCCCAGTTATGCCCACCATCCAAGATCCAACTGGGTTGGTGCGGTGGAGTCCTGAAAATTTCTGTGTTCATTAGCCAAGAGTCTTCTCCTCTTTCACCATAAAAGATTTGTTTCTATAATTCTTATTCATATGTATTCCTTTACATCTTATGGGCCAGATAATTGGCTGTTTGATTGACCTCCTCTTGGAGACTGGGAGCTTTTCCTATTTCTTTACCCACAGTGCCTCACACAGAACTCATGGAAGCAATCCATACATATTTTGGGGTGTGTGAATTGAATAATAAACATCTATTCACCCTGATTAGGTTCTACATTCCTCTAGGACTTGAAAAATTTGTGGGTTTTTCTGTTTCTTTCTTATAATATCTACTCAAAAACATTGGGCAAGATGATATTGACCATTAATTAAGTCATTAGTTTATTTCCTATTATCAAATTATGCTGCAAAATATTGTAACCTAGTACTTGTGTTCTTAAAAGGTAGCAGAGTATTTTTTCCCTCATACTATTTTTGAGAACTGGAGCTCTGTGACTTGTGCAATTAAGATAGATGTTATTATAGACCAGCCAACCAAAGTCTTGAGGACCAATTGGTAAATCCATGGAGATCTGCAGCCCTACATGGAGGCATTTTTCTCCGTAACACGTGCCACTAGGTGCCAGTGTTGTTCTACCAAAGTGACCCTCTAAAAGTCAGGTGGTCCCCACTTTCACATGCCTACCATTCTTGAAAATGATGGCTTTACATAAAAGGTGGAAGGTTAAGTCTAGTAGGGAAATGAACTGTGTAGCTTATGTTTGTACAGGTTTGACATCATCACATTAAATAAATGAACAAGAACATTGACTAAAGGGAAACACAGGTGCTTACTAGGTAGCATCAAATCAGTTTAGAGACAAAAAGTGAAAAATGAGCCCTGCTGGGATGCTCTTAAATTTGCACACCAGGCATGCTCACTTGTTGCTCAATGAGCAAATGCAAAGTGACCTAAAAATTAGTATTCAATCTATGATACTGTTGCACAGTAAACATTTCTTCTCTCTTTCTCTCTCTCTCTTTCTCTGACATATATATATACTCATGTATATACAGCTCTCCAGTAAAACTTTCCACATATAGAAACTTAGAATGCAAGTAACTTGTTTCAACATGCCTTGTACCTGTACCTGAATAATTATATTAAAATAGTTTGTCTAATTAACATCAAAGGTAAGCAAGCTAATGCCAAACTCATTTGTGTTTCTAATAAATTATTTGCCTGTGTTTTATCCCAGTGCTGTGGTATATACAGAATACCATGTGATTATTACTTGTGATCAGTTTGCCATAGACCATACTAGTTGCAGGAATTATATAATTCATGATCAGTGTAGACAAGCTTTCCAGAAACAAAAAAATGGATAGATGAAAGAAATGAATGCAGACTACACTTACCAAAGTTGTGTGTGTGTGTGTGTGTGTGTGTGTCTGTGTGCGCGCGTAAGAGAGAGAGAGAGAAATGAGGAGATGACAGAGTAGAATTCATCTTGGCTATGGTGCTTTTTAAAAAAAAAATAGCATAAAAAGAGTTGTGTTCTGAAGGATAATAAAATTAACTGGTGAATGTTATGGGTCAAAGTTTTCATTATTGGAAACAGTTCTAAGAGAAGAAGAAAAGAGCACTTTAGTTTTTGATTCCGTGTTCAAGACAAACTCTATATGATCTAGCGAATCAGCACAGTTTAGCATTTAATTTCACATGCTACCTGAGATTTAAGACACCTCTACAGAACAACAGCAACAACAACAATATTTTTAAATCCCGAACTAATGCAGCAATAACAAACAGAACCATTTGCATGGTATATCTTTCTCCTTCCTTTTACACTAAGCACATTATTAAGCAGCTGCAAAACCATAAAGGAACACTTTTCAAACAGCCTGATGAAGGAGACCAGTTCCTGAATTTGAAAGTTTCATCTATTCAAGAAAACTTTCATTTATATATCTTTGACTATCACCTCTACCATTGCTTTTATTATCTTCTCCAGAATAGAATAAAATATTAAACTTTCTCATTGTATTTTTCATTTGTCTTCACTTTTTAAACAGTATTTTATGTCTTTGTCTACACTCCAGAATTGTGAACCAAAAATAAGTCAATATGTCAGTAATTTATTGATATATTGCTTATTAATAAAAGCAGCACTAATGGCAATGACTAATTTTGTGGGTAACAACACCAGAAGCTAAAAAGATAATGCTGACAAGAATCATGAGAGGAGGAAGTAATGAGAAGAAACACTTGTAAGTTTTCTGTGCTGCTCTGTAAGCACACAGAGAGTGATACGGGACAGCTATTCTATTATGTCTGAACGTACCAGTTTGTTTAGCCATTCACTTGTTGAGGGACATGTGGGCTGTTTCTGGTTTTGGGTGGAGTCCTTTTTGCAGCTGTCCTCAGCAGCCCGTGAGTTTCTGTCCTGGAAAGGGGAGTCTCTGTCTCTCTACGCAAAACCTACTGGCCATGCCACTTGTGTCAGGCCCCTCTGTCTGTCGGTCTTGTATTTGCACAAAACAGGGGTGTCTCAGGACTGCAGGGATGGGGAAAAGGCTTCCTGGGCCAGGTACCTGATCTGTCGGGGTACCTCTTGCTGGTTTTCCCCAGAGGCGTCAGTGTCTCCTGGTGGCAGAGGACAACCTTGGAGCCAGTGGAGGAGAGTGGGTGCCCTGGCTGCTTGCTATTATCAAGGTTCCATTTTGATCCTCCTTGCTGGAGATCCTAAAGATCTCAGGTCAGGCCAGGGGAATATGTGCCTACTTGAAATGTCAAATATTCCTGGTCTCGGGGTAGGGAAATACTGGATCTCAGTGGCCTTCTTATGTTGGGTTGGGGAGCTGAGATGCCCTGCTGCTGTGCCGTTCCTCCAGTTCTTGGGTCCTGAATGAGTCATGAGTTCTCCTTTCTCTCACTGCTCTTTCAGGCTTCTCCCATGGCTGTCTGTTACATTATTTCTATAGTTGTGTTTAGCAGGAAGGAGCAGAGAGAAAAAGGTCTCCATGATCTCATTGGGCCAGTAGCCGCTGCTAACAAATTGTAAAATAAACAGAAGCATCACTCTACAAAACATGTTGGAGGTAACAGAAAACCTCAATGAACAGATAACCATTATCTTAATTGAAACAACGTTGAAGATATTCACAGAAAACAATAAAAGTTGCATTTATTGAGTTATATCAAATATTTGAGGAACACAAAATTTTAATCTTATACATGCCTTTTTGCAGAATAAAAATAAGGAGTACTCCCAGAGTAATCTTAAGAGTATAGAATAAATATAAATGAATCACCAATTTAGGTATGTAGAAAAGGAAAACTACAGATCAAAATTATTTATGGGCATAAATGAAAATATCCCAGTAGAATTTTAGAACACTTAAGCCAATAGTACATTAAAAAGATAAGATCCAAGTTAGCGTCTTCCCAGGAATGCAATGCTTATTCCAGTTTAGACAGTCTAATTCTGTAATTAATTGCTTTAAAGATTAAAGAAGCAAACCATATGATTCTTATAGTTTATGTAAAAGCAGTTTTTGATATAGAAATATTAAGAACCAGTGTAATAAGAGGTTATATGGGGTAAAAAGGTGTCAATATGAGAAAGCTGCTGGCTTTCAAAGGAGGTGCCAAACTGTAAACTTTTCAAGGAAGAGAGCCAAAGATAGTTACACGACTTTTTCATTCCTTCACCCCAAAAAAGATTAAAATGGGGGTACGAAGGGCAGTCTTCCACATGTCTAGACACAGAGGAAAATGGAATAGTAATTTCTTCCACATATGACAGATGTTGGTAATAATTAAGAAATTGGAATTAAGATCTCATGTGATACTATTTCATAAACATAAGCTGAAGCAAAAAACTTCTACAAAACAATGTTGGTACAAATACAGAGCAAGGAGCATGTCAATACTATGTGAGTATTTCTGCAAACTAAAGAGAAATTTGGAAGTATTGAATAAATTCAAAAATGTACCTATGATGAAACCCAACAATTCCATTCCTCTGTGTGTATCTACTCCAGAAAGACACATGACTGTAAGGAGATGTGCGCAGGGAGGACCACCGCAACTTTACAGTGATGGACGGAAAGGTTCTCATGATGCTGCCACCAGAGAAGGCTTAATTAAGCAAATTGCTAGGTCTTCATCCAAGTGTAAGCAGTGAAAATGACTGCCTTAGAAATGCAGGTATCCATATGAAAAGGTATTTAAATGTAAGAAAAAAAATTGTCAAAAGTAGAAAAATAACCATACAACAACCAGAGAGAATATGTTGGTCTGGAAGTAGTGATAATAAGAGTAGAAAAAACAAAAGTTGTAAAAGTATATAAATCATGCTACTATTCTACAAATATAATAATATGCAAAAATGGTAATGTACTTTTACAGATTCATATATATGCATGTGTGTGTGGTTGTGTGTGCGTATATCTCAGCTTTACCACAGGTAAGATGCACCAGAAATTCTGGAGCCTGCAACCACAGCTGGACTCCCTCAAATCCCTCAACACCCATCTCTGCCTAATGTCATGTGCAAAATGTTATAAACCTTAATTCAAGGCAATGGTGACCTCTAGAAAGAAGAGAAGGGACTAGATCTTGGAAAGCTATGCAAGACAATGTTTTTGTAATGTTTTATTTTGTAAGTAACTAGAGAAGAAATTACGTTTATTATATTATGTTTTATATGTGCACATATCTGAAATATTTTATAATTTAAAGACAAATAACTGTCAGTCTGCACTGAAATTAAATCCACAGCACGGTCTTGATCTCTAGAGAAAAATTATGAGCACCTTCCTGTACATGCCTCTGGAAGTTTCCCTTGCACATGCATAATGGGTAGCTCCAGCTATTTCAAGCTCTACCTCTGTCTCTATCTTATCTGTCTCTATCTCTTTCCATACCCATTCTTAACCTTATGTCAATTTCCATCATCATCTCTCTTCTTAATCCTATACTCCTCTTTCTCAACTTCTGTGTCTTTCTGTTGATCTAGCTTTCTCTACCTTTTTACCTACTTAAAAAAAAGCATACTGGAAATGCTCATTCTATACTCTGCTTTAACAACATTTAATCACATTCCCTCAATTTCCTTCCAGTTCAGCTCATGTTAACACATTTTATTCTTTCTCATATCCCCATGAATTTTCATGGATTTCATAGATCATGATTATTTTCTTCCACTACTTTATCAATTATCATCTGGTTATTAATTGTCTTTTGCTGTTGCAGACAAAACTTCCTAAATCTGCATGCTTTTGCAGAAAATTTGTAGGAAAAGTTAAAAGAAGTAGAGTTGCTGTTTCAGAATAGTTTTACATTTTGATAAAATTTAATACTAAATATTATAAAACTTCTTAAATATTACTAATATAAGAGGTAAAATGCATGATCATATTACTGAGGAATTGGGGGTTTATTTTAGCATAAGTACATTTTCACATAAAGTTTATTCTTTTATAAAATTCACCCATGAAACTGCTCTTATTCTTATGTAGAAGCATATCTGAGTGTTTTTAATTTTCTCCATTTTTAATCATTTAGATTTATAAGATATATATTCATTTACATTTTATTTCTCTCTGCTGTGGTTATTTTGAATGTTCCTAGTCCCCTAAAGTCACATAGAAGTTTTCACATTTATTTGCACATAGTAATGTATACAATTATTTAGCTTCCCCCTGGACCATTTCTGCTTCTCTCATTTACAGTTTTGTGTACTTATTTTTTCTTGAGTTAACTACAATTTAACTCCTTTAATACTGTTGTTGTCATTCTTACCCACATCTGTTCTTCCTTCGATGCATGATGGTGTGTGTGTTCCTGAAGGAAAGCCTCACAGCCCATCTGTCTCTGTGCCACCACACAGGACCACCGGGAGGAAATGCTTGGTTACCCTCTGTGCAAGACATGCAGGCACGTGGTTTTACATTTAGTTTGGCAACTAATCCCCTGACTTCTTTTTCTTCCCTCAAATGAAGACATAAATACTTTGGGACATCACTTAATAATGGAGAAAAGGTAAACATCATCTTCATTTGAAATCTCTATAATTAGAATATCCACACTACATGGAATTTGATTTCTCAAGACCTGAAAATTTCTCAAGACCTGCATCAGTCCTAAAAGTTGATTCTCCCACGTCCTTCATCATGATTCCCAGACAAACATTCAAATCATGCCCACCACTGACTGAATGAATGACCTCCAACATATTCCTTAATATTTTCAAGCCTTATTTTTCCCATTTCTGAAATGTAGACTAAAATTTAATGAACATTTGAAGAAGATATAATAAGGTATGTAGGGGCAGAGTCCATAGCCTGGATTGTATTAAATACTCAGAGTATAGGTTATTGTTACATTTATATTTTAATTAGTATTGGATGAGAAGACTTTGCAAAGCAGTGACCAAGCCTGACACTTTCATGCTCAGAACTCATGGTCTCCAAGCACAATGACGGTTATGCTAATGAGCTTGATTTAAACATTCCACATTATATACTTCTATCAAAATGTTACATTGTATTTCATAAGTGTAAGCAGTTATGATTTGTTAACCAAAAATAATGTTTGACAAAAGAACTCATGGTTGCACTGTATTGCACATGAATAATATGAACTCCCTGGTCTGTCACACAAAACAAAACCCATTGTGTTTCCAATATGTTTATTATACTCAGCCCAATCCCTTCACATCTCCCTACCTATTGCTGGCAACAAATTGTCACAGGAATTAGCAGCCTAAAACAGCATATATGCATTAGCTCATGATTTCGGTGGATCAGGAATCCAGGCACAGGTTATTTGAGTTTCTTGCATAGCATGAACAACTCATCTGAATTTGGTCTAGGATTTTCCCTGTCTTTGCGCTGAAAAGCTTCCATCCCAGGAAACTCCAGTTTTCAGGCACACTGGAATGGTTTTCCAGAAACTGCTCCAGTTAGAAAACTGAAAACCCTGAATCTCAGGAACTTCCCTCAGTCCAGCCAGAGCTAACTAAATGGCTGGTCACCTAGCTTGATGTCTCTCACCTAGCTGCATCAAGGCATCAGCTGAGCTGGAGTCATCTGAAGGCTCAACAGGAAAATAATCCACTTACATGTCCACACAGCTGGTGGTAAGATTCATTTCCTTTCTGCCTGTTGGGTAGACACTGTCTCAGTCATTTGTCATGTGGACCCCTCCAACATGGCAGCTTGCTTCATCAAAGCAAAGAACTGAGAAGGCAATAGAATTTGTTAGCAATGTAAAAGCATCATGTTTTATAAACTGATCACAAGGTAACATCCTATGACTTTGCCATATTATGCTGACTGGAAGCAGGTCACAAGGTCAGCACACTTCAAGGGAGAGAATTACAAACTGGCTGAAATACCAGAAGGCAGGAATCATTGCAGGTTATCTTAGAAGCTGTCCAAAATTCCTCTCCTTTAGGCACCTCATTTCAGAGCTACACTAAGACCTCACCTTTCCCAGGAGTCTTTTAAGTTATTTTAAAATTTTGAATTCTTCATTGATGCCTGCATGCTTCCTTTATTCCCCATGTATTATTAAAATATTCTTATTCCTAAATAATCAAATCCAATGACAATTCCAGTTTGGAAATATTCCTGATCTTCCTGGCCTCATATTCTCCAGGCATCATTAACTATTCAACCTCTTTCTTATGGCAGGGTGTGCATGAGTATTAATTTCATGTTTACTATATATGGCAACCCATTGCTTAAGTATTTTTCTTCTCTAGCCCATCAAGTCCCTAGGTAAAGGACTTTGTAATCTATTCATCTACAGAACAGTCTCTTTCACATCACACCTTTTCCACAACTCTCCTCAAAAATGAACAGACAAAAAGCCTGCTCCTCATTTCTGTCAAGCCCACTGAAACAGTCCCAAGCAGAGAAGTATTTGAGAAGGGGGCTGCACACCCATAGGCAGGCGCAGTGTGGAGGAGCTCTTCAAAGTCAGAGGAGACCTTGACAGGTGAATGACTTAATGCTGAGTCACCACCTATACTTCACATCCTGCTATTTCACCTGCTCTTGGTGTTTCTCGGAGAAAAATATTCCAAGAACGGTTAAACCCCGTGCTGTGTTTCTGAGTAACTCATCCCCATCGTCAGCCTTGGTTCACAGGGTGGGGAGGCTTGGCTTGTCCTTACGTGATATTTATCAGTCAACACAACCATTACCTAGTGGCTTTGTTGAGACCCGCAGAGGACTTAGGGAAATGTGGAAAAGTTGAGTGCACTTTTTTTTTTCCCAGTGAAGATATATATCAGCAAATGACTAACCAAAGAAAGATATTCTTTGAAAATAGCTCTATACGCACCTTTTCATACACTCTTAGATTTACACAGAATTCAAGAGGTCACCTAGACCAGACATTCTCAAAGGAAACCCCTCTCATGAGGTTTTTTTTTGTTACTGTTTAACAGTTAAGCATATTTAGTTGAAATATTAAAATAAGCATTAAATTTCCTCTCATTGCTGAAACTGTGAAAGAATATGTATTTTGTCATCAAGGTAATAATTTTTAACATGCTAAAATCTATTTTTATTATTACGTTTTTAGGTAAAGGTTACATTTGAAAATAAGTTTATATAGACTTCAAACAGCCTAGACTCAAAAAGAAGTGAAATTTATTGAAATACCACTACAGCTACATTATATGCTGCTGGCATACTCATATTCACAGTTTATAGCACATAAACAAAAACCTAAACTCTTAAGATCAGCTCTAAAACAGAAGCATTTTCCTTAACACATCCACTAGTTATGCATGTTCTGTAATAGGAGGAAAGACAGATATACAAGATATTTTTTAAAGAACTAACTTAACATTTCAATAGCAGTTTCAGTTAAACTAAATTGGACACCAGTGTTCTGAGTATCCAAAGTATGAGGTCAGTTCTCTAGCTGAGACTAAAAGCTAGAGAATACACTGGAAGGCTTAAGAGAATATAGGGCATACTGTGTGATGATTCATTTTTATTTATTTATTTATTTATTTTTTTTATCATTCATAAGGAGAATAAAGTTTTTTTTTTTTAAGAGAGAAAGAAAAAGAGAGGGGAATTTTTTTTAAGAGAAAGAAAGAAATAGAATAAAAGAGAAAATAGAAAGAAAGGGAGAGAGAATGAGAATCTTGCTCTATTGCTCAGGACTTCATTTAAATCTGTGAAATGCTTATGCAATTACTAAAAAGTGATTTATTTCCTATTATGTGATCACTTGGAATAGGTATGATATAATATTGAAAAAAATATATGTTTTGTTGATATGGAGTGGTAGGTTCTGTAAATATTTATTAAATTTGCTTGTTCCAGGTCTGAGTTCAAATCCAGTTTTTTTGTTTGCTTGTTTTTTGCTCTCCATTAGTTTGGTAGATCTACCTCCATCCCTTTATGTTAAGTCTTTGAGTGTCCTTGCCTATAAGAAAGGTCTGAATACAGCGTACCAATGGGTTTTAACTTTTTATTCAGTTTGTCTAAGTGTACGTTTTGATTGGGGCATTTAATCCCTTTAAGTTTAGGCTTAATATTGTTATATGTGAATTTAATACTGTTATTTAAGGCTAACTAGCTCTTTGCCTGTTAGTTGATGTAAATTCTTTATTGTTGTAATACTCTTTACTTTTTGATAAGTTTTTAGGATAACTGATGCTGGTTGTTCGTTTCTGTATATAGTGCTTCTTTCAGAAGTTGTTGCAAAACAGGCCTGGTGGTAATGAAGTCTCTGAGTTCTTGCTTGTTCGCAAAAAATTTTATTTTTCCTTGGCTTGTAAAACTTAGTTTGGCTGGATATGTGATTCT